>CM039606.1:15947906-16240053 GCA_022457205.1 Saccharum spontaneum
CGACACAGTTGAAATCGCGCTGACCGGACGCTCCGGTCAGGCTGACCGGACGCGTCCGGTTACTACAGGACAAGCGTGAACAGTGCACGTTAGAACTAGCCGTTGCTATGACCGGACGCGCTCAAACGTTTGACCGGACGCGACAGTGCCAGCGTCCGGTCGCGTTCCAGTAAGCTCCCGTTGAGACCGGACGCGTCCGATCGCACGTGACCGGACGCGCCGCGCGTCCGATCAGCACTCCGCTCCTCTGGACGCCTGACCGGACGCTCCGGTTCCGTGAGGGACCGGACGCGCCAGTCGCGTGCTCTACTTCTGCGCTCAGATGAACTGACCGGACGCGCTGGTCAGCCCAGACCAGCGTCCGGTCACAAACCCTAGCGCCCGCGCCGCGTTGAACTGACCGGACGCGTCTGGTCAAACCGAGACCGCGTCCGGTGCAGCGTCCGATCGCCGTTTTTCAGTGAAAAACAATTCGGACTTTCGCCACCTTTTCTCGCCTCCGGCGCAATAGAAAATAGGCATTTCATTTCCTCAAAAACGCCTGAATCCCGCGCTCGCACGCTCGGCGGGAGGGAGAGCGAACCCCAAACCCCTTATTACCGCTCAAACACCACCGCCTTCGCAAATGTGCTAACACCACCAAGTGTGCACCACCACGTGCAAGTGTGTTAGCATTTCACAAACATTTTTTTCAAGGCGTTTTGTTAGCTCTCAACTAGATCCTAATGCATATGCTCAAGACATTGATCTAGTGGCACTTGATTCCCGAGCTAACCGTGATTGCCCCTCTTGATAGTCGGCTATGTATCCTAAACCCGGTCAATCACTTCTCTACTCATCTTAGACTGGCAAAAGAAAAACCCTATGGTTATACCTTTGCCTTGCGCTCTTAGATCCTTCTCTTCCACTTGATCATCATGTCCATCATATTATGTGCATCTCCACCATGATCAACATTTCATGTCCATGCACCATTTCTTTGTGATCTTATGACCACCACTCCTTGCCACGTACACCTTCATCACATGTGTTGCTTATGCCTAACTCAAAACACTTAACACATGGCATTAGCAACTTGGTGTCATTAATTACCAAAACCAAACTTGGGCTTTCACCTGCCCGCCTTATATATTCCGGTGGGCAGGGTTACAAATCTGGAAACTAATCCTGCTCGGTTACAATTGCCATAGCTGGCCAGATAAGGATTTTTATTCTAACTGATCAGGATCTTGCTTGATCTCTAAGTTTGCTTTCCTTCCTTGCGTGGGACACCGAGCAGATCGACTGGGCCACGTGTTGTCTTCTGATGGGCCGAGCCCACTGGTCTGGGCCAGCCCAAGTCTAGCCATAGGGGTTAATACTCCCACAGCATGAAACCGAAAGGTGTGAGGTCACCGTCTATATCAGAAAAAGTGAAGACTTCCCTGACATAGCTGAAGCATGGAGTATGACTACGACCGGATTTCGGTTTGTAGACATGTATCAAGCTGTCGCCTGCAAAGCTTTGAGGTGTCTGTGCTAGATCTACGAGAAGCCCATCGCTCGTACACCCATGAGGTTCTTTCCGCCCCAGGAAAAGGACCGGCCAGTTTGGAGGACCCGCATGGACATCTTGCAATGACGTTATTCGCTCGAGGATGACCCGACTGTGGTATTCATGACCACATACCTACTTGCTCTGGATGAGCAATATGATAAGCAAGCAGCGGAGTTGAGGAAGTGCATGCACCGCGCAGAAGAAGCTGAGCTCATGGTTAGAAAGTTCCAAGTGCAGCTAGCGGAGGCTCAGGCCCAAGCAGCTGCAGCCGAGAGTCGTAAAACTGCCATCGCTGCCAGGAGTTGAAGGATGCCTACCTTGTCACTAGGGCTAAGAGAAGAATGCAAGTCTTAGAAGACCGAGAGCCCATGATTCTAGAAGGGATCCCAATTATGTCCCTAAACACAAAAAGAAGACTCGACGTTGAAGGCCCATCGACTTCTCCACCCACATAAATCTCTCATGAAGCTCTAAAGTTGGAGGCTTGGAGCCCAGTAAGGAAGACAATATCCCCCTCACCCAGCCACCCCAAAAGATGACGTTGACCCGCCTCTTAGTCCAAGGGATGGACCACAGATGCCGGAAGAATGATCCTTCTCAACACCAAGGAAATGAAGCCCTTTAGTCGAAGATGTTGAAGATTAGTTGTACCATGTTTCTCCTTTAGTCTTAGGGAAGAGAAGTTTTCACCCCAAAGGAGATGAAGCGTATTGTAGTATGCGTTTTTTGTTCCCTGCTATGTTGTACCCTCTTATTTAGAATATATATTTGTGCTTGTTGGTTGTGCTAATTGAGTACTTTATCAAAGTTCTTTCGGTCTCTTTCGTAACAATACGATACAATGAGAAAATATATTAGACATATGAGCCATATTTTCCAAGAATTCCCCTACCGAACACATCACTCGCAGCGAAGCGCGGGCAACAGTGGCTAGTTTATTTGATTTGAGGTGTACTATGTCCATAAAACAAGAACCACATAAACGGTGATATAAATACAGTGCAGGTATGGTGAAGTCCAAACTGCTCGAAAGTTTAAACCCTGCCAAAAAGGGTCTTTGTAGTCAAAGTCCTTTTCTTTAATTCTGTGGTTTATTACACGTGCTTGGTTGCCTGCTCCGCGTGTTACTTCCTACGGAGTACATATGCACTCTCCCCTTCAACACGGGACTCGTACACACTTTTTTTTTTTTTTTGAGAGGGCCGTGCGGTTATTGCGGCGGTGCCATTCACGCACTGTTTAGTGACCGAAAGGAGCAGCCTGCGGCCATACCTTTTCTGTGCTCATGTTTTGATGAGTGAGTACACAGGCACGCTTTGAGTCCTGCTCCCGAGGAGTACACAGAGACGCTCATGTTTTGCTACTCCAGTACACAGGCACACCGACAGCCACGTACGGCCATTTCCTTTCCCAAGTCTGGTTTCTGCCAGCCACAAGTACCGTACCGGCGCCGGCCACCTTCATCCATCCTGGGCCTGTTTAGATTCTAAATATTTTCTCAAATTCTACTATATAAAAAGAAGATTCCCCATCATATTAAAATATCGTCATATGCATGGAATACTAAATATAGATGAAATCAAAAACTAATTGCATAGTTTTGTTATACTTTGCGAGACGAACATTTTGAGCCTAATTAGTCAATGTTTGGATAATTTTTACCAAATAAAAATAAAATACTACAGTGCAGCACAGCGCTGCGCCCCCAATTCTGGGCAACTAAACACGGCCCTGGCATGCACGCTAACCTAGCTACTGTACAAGTGGACGCGTCTGGCGGTGGGCAACAAGGGCGGCAGCCCCTGCCAGCCACACCGTCGCCGGCGGCCTTGTCATCCAGAATTCCAGACCAGCACAGGAACGGGAGCATCGTCTTTCAAACTGAGGCCATGTTTAGTTTCCCCAATTCTCTCCTAAATTCCACTATGCAAAAAGAAGATTCCCCGTCACATCAAAATATCGGCAAATGCATGGAGTACTAAATATTGATGAAATCAAAAACTAATTGCACAGTTTTGTTGTACTTTGCGAGACGAACATTTTAAGCCTAGTTAGTCAAAATTTGGATAATTTTTACCAAATACAAACGAAATGCTACAGGAATTCTGATACAGTGTTTTTCTCCCCAATTCCGTCAACTAAACGAGGCCTGACACGCACACGGCACCCGCGTCCTGCCAGCCGTATCCGTGTACGGCCGCGCGCGGGGCGCGGCGCCTCAAATTGAAAGACGGCGACGGCGCAGCGGCCGCGGTCAGAGCCGCGCGCAACGACGCGTGAACCACCGTCCCCGCTGCCTCTGCTCGCACTTGTGCCCGTGACGACAGGTACACACTCAGCCCAAGTGCATCCGCGCCCATACGGCCATGCCCAACTGCCCAAGCAATGCAGCAAGGAACGGATTAGCCACCCCCCATTGGTTACGTTTGGCTGATTGGCGTGAACTTGCAGCTAATCACCGGATAATCCCGTCACCATCAACGCCGGACGCCTGTCTCATCCATCCTCTGTTCTGGCATTCCCAATTAATTTGCCAGCGGCTGGAAATGACGTTTTCCGTGACTCACAACACTAGCGGTGAAAATTCCAGGAACTCGTCACCTGTTCGTCCAGAGAAAACTGGGCTGCCCGACACAACAAAGGTACGCACACATTCTCGGCCCTCTCATGGATGGGAGAGAGAGAAAGAAAGGGAGTTTTCGCTACAGCGACGAGGACAGGAGTGGATGTTATCGAACCAGCGTAACATTGCCACGAGTTATAATAAATACACATAATATTTTCAACATTGATATGGCCCGTAACAAATAGGGCCGGAACGTCCAGCGTCCGGACATTCGGACGGGCCAGCGTCCGCACGCCCGCTTCACGTGGGTGCTTGCGCCGCACCGTGTCCTGTGCCCATACCGTGGTCTGCGCCGTTTCGTGTCCCACGCCCACACTATAGGCGAGCCTAGCAGCTGCAGCAGGTAGCTACTGCAGATGGGTCCCAATACAATGTGTGCAACACTAGATTTACTTTTATAACATTTGTATAAAACACTTGCAACATACGTACGAAACACCAGAAAAAACGTTTGCAGCCATTGCAAAATATAGGAACATCCAAATGAAACACTTGCAACATATGTGTGAAATATATGCAACATCAGAATGAAACACACTTGAAACATATGTCTGAAAAAACAAATAAAACATTGGAAAGAGACGTTTGCAACATAATTGTATAATCATTGCAATATATGCAACAATCCGATCTACTTTTGCAACATCCATACGAAACCCTTGCAACATATCTCTAAAAAAATAAAATACTGGAAATATAGGCTTAGAACATGTGATTTCAGCGCAATAATGTCACCTTGCTTGGACGAATGGAGCTCGTCCTTGTAGATCTCGACGTCGGAGCGGAGCTCGATACCACAGAGTGCGCAGAGGTCAATAGTGCAAAGCTTGGCGGCACGGACCTCAGCAGTGGGCACAACATCTTTGCTTGCAATATTTTTTTAATATGTTTATAAAATTTAACAAAACTACAACTTGATATAACTATAATCTTCGACGAGGAATAAATCCCAGGCCTCCCAGGCTATCAGACACTGTTTAGCGTTGTAGCTCACGTCATCTGTCCACTATTCACCACTTCAGCTGATGCCATTCGTTCACTATTCATTACTGTAGCTGACGTTTTTTTTCTCTTTTAATTTTTTTTTGCACACATAAAAGGCCGGCACAGCGGAGCGCGCCCCATGTGCTAGTAAAACTATACTTTCTAGGTCTAACTATGGTGTTGAATTTATTATATCTTAGACATATATGTGTAGCAGTATTGTTTTAAAAAGAAACATAGGGTGCTAAGAAGTAAATTACCAGCATTAATATGTCATAACATTTCTAGTCAAAATGTATAAATTCATCTAAAGTTATAGCTTACAAAATATATTGCATACTTTATGGTATATCGATTTTTTAGCATACTTTATGTATAAACTCACCTAAACATTGATTTAATGATTTTTTTGTCTATTTTTTAATGGTAGAGGTGGTATATATATTTAAAGTGGTTATTTTATATTGATATTTGGGTTATTTATAACTAAAGTTTAAGGGTCATAACGTCAGAAGTGGATAATTTATATGCAAATTTGTTGGTTTATCTTGCATTATCTTTAACAATGGTATATGCAGGTAATTCTAATGCAAATTTAGGAGGTTATTTCAAAATCTTTATCATAATAGCAGATATCGATAATTTAGATGCAAAATTTCAGGATTACTTTATGTACTTTTTTTATAAAGGTAAGGTTGTTTGTAATTTTTTTAGAAAATAGAATAAATCCAATGGTTATTACTAGTTACAATGGTTGGAGTCAACACCAAATTAAAAGGCAAGATATTTCTGATTGTTGTAGTTTTTTAGGCCCTATTTGGTAGGGCACTCTTGGATTCTGGCTCCATGCTAGAGTACCGGAGCCGGAGGAGCCACGAAACATAAGTTTTTTGGGCTCCTAGTTTATTTCATGAGAAGAGAAAAAAAAGGGTTTCTATAAATAGTGCTACTACGGTTGCTGTTATCGGAGGGGCCGAAGAGCCCCCAAGAAGTTATATGAAACAGGCCCGCATATTTTAATCTTTTTTGTGGCATATCTCTAATGATGAATTTGGACAGTCCAAAAAACCACTAATATTCTTTTTTTGGCAACATTGATGCGATGGAAGTTAAACTTTAACATTCGTGAACCAAACGGGACCTAAATTTAGGGTTATTCTTTTTTTGGAACGGAGGACGGGGCCACATGAACAGCTAGTTAATTTGATTCACACCCTGGGAAGCTGCCTCGCAATCTCTTCCCCTTCCAGGCTAACACGGTTTGGCAATCTGCCAGTGTACAAAACACCCTAGAGGAGCGCGCAGATTGCGTTGTCCAGCCCAATCCATCCATGTCCTCCTAGCCCTGGCGAGAATGTCACGACCCGAAGCTTCGCGCCCGCCCGACACCGCAAGCAAAAAAGGGACGGTTGCCGTGGCCCACGCATCAACAAAACGTGTGCCCCGCCCTCGCCGTGGGCCGCGGGGGCCCCTGCAGTATAAAGCCGGCGCCACGTCCTGTGCTTGGCCGCCGCACCAAACCAACAACTTGCTTCACTCCACTAGCCAGCCAGCTACAGCTAGCCTCCTCCTCAATCCTCATCTCATCTCCCAATCTCCAAGAGCCGAAGCAGAGCAGAGGATGCGCATGGCGCGGCTTGCCGTGGCCGTGTTCCTGGCGCTGCTGGCGGCCACGGCGTCGGCGGACTCGTGGCTGTACGAGAGGTTCACGACGGACGGCAACGTGCGGGCGGACTACAACGCGCAGGGGCAGCAGGTGACGTCTCTCATCCTGAACCAGCAGTCCGGCGGCGCCTTCAGCTCCCGCCAGAAGTACCTCTACGGCGAGTTCAGCATCCAGATGAAGCTCATCCACGGCAACTCCGCGGGGACCGTCACCTCCTTCTACCTCTCCTCCGGCGACGGCCCGGGCCACGACGAGATCGACATGGAGTTCATGGGCAACTCGAGTGGCCAGCCCGTGGTGCTCAACACCAACGTGTGGGCCAACGGCGACGGCAAGAAGGAGCACCAGTTCTACCTGTGGTTCGACCCGGCCGCCGACTTCCACACCTACACCATCATCTGGAACGACAAGAACGTCATCTTCAAGGTGGACGACCTCTTCATCAGATCCTTCAAGCGGTACCGGGACTTGCCGTACCCCGGCGGGAAGCCCATGTCGGTGCACGCCACGTTGTGGGACGGCAGCTACTGGGCCACGCAGCAGGGGAAGGTGAAGGTGGACTGGTCCGCCGCGCCCTTCGTCGTGTCGTACCGGGGGTACTCCGCCGACGCCTGCGTGCCCAACGGCGACGGCGCCCCGCTCTCCTGCCCTGCCGGAACCGACCGCTGGATGAACCGCCAGCTCGACGCCGCCGAGTGGGGCACCGTCGCCTGGGCCAAGAAGAACTACATGCACTACAACTACTGCGACGACGGGTGGCGGTTCCCGCAGGGTTTCCCCGCCGAGTGCTCCCGCAACTGATCTGCTTCATCTGATTGATGATTTCTTGCTTCCTGTTCTGTTGCTTGATTGATGGTGTTTGTTCGTCACCTCTGTTCTTGATTGATGAACAGGACAGCCCAGATGTTGCCTTCCATGTACATTTTGGCACCCATACTAGTGTTCTTGAATCTTTCGTTCTCTCTCTCTTTTTTCTTTACAGTCAGTGATTGTTACTGAAAGGGAGTTAATAAAGATAATAAAGGTGAATTCCTATTTAACAACAACACAGTGAAAATGAGAGTGAAGGCAACGTTGTAGCCGTTATAAAAAGGAAAGGTTGTGAATTTGCGACTCCGGCACCTGCACATGGTGTCAGTGTCGACCAGGTGCAGACGAATCATAAACAATACCATGGCATGGCTGTGTTTAGATCTAAATTTTGGAGTGCTAAAATACACTGTCGTATTTTGTTTGTATAGATCTAAATTTTGGAGTGCCAAAATACACTGTCGTATTTTGTTTGTATTTGGTAATAATTGTCTAATTATTGACTAATTAGGCTCAAAACGTTCGTCTCGCAAAGTACAACCAAACTGTGTAATTAGTTTTTTATTTTATCTAGTTTTTTATTTTATCCACATTTAGTACTCTATACCTGTATCACAAGTTTAATATGACAGAATTTTTTTTTTTTGCAAAGTGCACTTTTTAATGCATCTAAACACAGCCCATGACGATTGACTCTGATTTGAATTGCTTTGCGATGCAATGATGCATCACCGTTCAACGTTTTGCCTGGATACGCGGTTTCGTTAGATTCCATCGTGGGAATGGCGCCAGTTAGATTCCACGATGGAGGGGGAGCGCGACGACAGGAGCAGTAATTGTCGTCAGTGGCCTTGTTTAGATTGGTGAATTGGGGAGAAAAACACTGTATCAGAATTCCTGTAGCATTTCGTTTGTATTTGGTAAAAATTATCCAAATTTTGACTAACTAGGCTTAAAATGTTCGTCTCGCAAAGTATAACAAAACTATGCAATTAGTTTTTGATTTCATCAACATTTAGTATTCCATGCATTTGCCGACATTTTGATGTGACGGGGAATCTTCTTTTTGCATAGTGGAATTAGGGGAGAGAATTGGGGAACTGAACAAGGCCAGTGTAGTGGCAGCTGGGTGCGGACGAGTGACAACCGTGTGCTTCGCTGTTTCCGTTGCAGTCGTACACAAAAAGAGGTGAGAGCAGGCAGGCCCAGGCGGAGTACAGCCAGCTAGGCAGTGTTACCCTACCATGTTCGTTCGTCGTTCCGGGCGTCGTGCATTTGGTTGGTGCGGTGGGTGCCCACTGCCCAATCTACCACCGTAAAACGGTAAAAGATAAAAATGGGCAAATTCGGAGGCACATCTAAAGATAAGAGAACCTGTGGACCAAACGTGCGCACAGCGTGTACACGGTAGCAAAAAAAAAATCTGAAACGTTCTGATCTTGATCGACGGTGCTGGAGGCGCTGAAATGTGGCTTCTTCCTTTGCAAACAGGAGTTTTGAAGAACTGCGGTACGATCCGTCTAAAATCTGTAACGAAAGAGCTTTGAAGAAACGCTGTTGCTTTGCTTGGGCTCATTTGTTCGCCCGAGTTGTACGGCCGGCGTTGCTGTTTGGGTTCGGTGTGAATGGATCATTGCTTTTAGCTAGCCACCTAGTCGAGCCTTGTTCTAACTAAAAATTCAACATGACATCTTATTAACTCTAACATTATTGGTCATGGCAGTTTAAAAACTACGAACATAAGTAACTTTAGAAACATGTAACTTATACGTCCAGATTTGTATTCAAATACTTCTCTCTTCCCCTAAATAAATACATTCCTAACAAGTTTAAGACAGATTAGTATGACAGAGAAAAGACCATATAACCCTTCATTAATTGGAGTAGTTGCACATTGATAGGTGATTGTTCCAGTAACATACGGAGTACTAATTATAGCATTTACTACACACAACTAACCTGCAACTGTCTGCAGAAACTCAATACTAGATTGAGAGATGGGAGGGGCGTGCATTAAATACAAGGAGACTTCAAGAAAAATAAATGGGCCAATGGACTCCTTGGCCCGGTAGAAATTGATTTATTCCTAAACCAATTTTTGAGCTAGGAATCTATTTATTCAGAGACATATAGAGTATATCTTTGAAAATATTGATATTTGAAGCATCATTTAGTAGATAGTAGAAATTGGAATTAGCCAATGGTGAAGGTTAACTTGCTGCTACGAGGGAACAAAGTGGGTAGTAAGGCTAGTCGCGCAACACAAGCACAATAAGTAATTATATGAGTGAGCTATTAAATTTACTCTAGGTGATAACTTCATAAAATGAAGTTCATAATTATTCGGAAATGCTATGTGTAGGGCGTCTATCCATTCGACGCCCCTTTGTGGTCCTGCGGACCAGCCCAATAGACATCTGCTCTGCGCCTCCTCGTTTTTTATTACAGTGTCTGCATCTGTCCCTTCCATTGCGCCAATTCGATAAGAAAAGGAGAAGGAGATGAGAGATCTGCTCCGCCTTAGTCACCCTACCTGCTTCGTCGGCCGCCCTGCTGCTCCTGCTCTGCGGCTCGCTCCACCATCTACAGTCACCACTGCCTGCTCCTTCTCCTGCTCCACCACGTCACATCACGCCACTACTTCCTGCTGCTACTTCTGCTCTGTGGCCTGCTCCGTTTGACGGCGCGGGCACCGCCGTGCCCACATGTGGTGATCGCTCTCTTGGCCGCCAACTAACCACTGAGGCCACTGCGGAAGGAGAAGTGTCGGACCCTAGCGCTGAAGCCCTCCGGCCTTGCCTCCTACTACGGCTGCGGTGCCCCGATGCAAATGGCGAAGGAGGCTGCATCGAGATACGATGCATATTGCAAGCGTATCTTTCAAATGTTTCAGTTGTTTTAGAGATACGTTGCAAGTGTTTCAGAAGGATGTTGTAAAAGTAGATCGGGATGTTGCATATGTTGTAATTGTTGTACAAGTATGTTGCAAGCTTTTGTCTCTAATGTTTCATCTGTTTTTCAGATGCATGTGGTAAGTCTGTTTATCTGGATGTTGTATATGTTTCACACATATGTTGCAAATGTTTTATCTCGATGTTGCGTATGTTTGTAATGGTTTTCAAGTGTTTTAAGATATTTTTGCTAGAGTTTTAGACGTATGTTAGAAGTTTTTTAGCTATTTGTGACGTATGTTCCATGTGTTTCATCTCTGGTTGTTGCTGTAGATGGGGATGTTGCACATGTTGCAATTATACACATATGTTTCAAGTGTATGTTCCCAAATGTTTCAGCTGTTTCAGACGTATGCTGCATGTGTTTCATCTGGATGTTGCATATGTTGCAGTGACTATACACATATGTGGCAAGAGTATGTTCCAAATGTTTCACCTATTTCACACGTATGTTACAGCAAGTTCTTCATGTTGCAAGTGCTTCATGAGCAGGTTTGGGAAGCAGGCCAAGCGAAGGCGGCGTCCCCACGTGCGCACGGGAAGCAAGGCGGGTCTGGGCGGTCCCTATGGAGTGGCGTGAGCACAGTAGCAAGTGCAGGCGGCGCGAGAAGGTAGGTGGGGAGGCAGACGAGCGAGTAGGTGTGGGCGGAAGAGCAGGCGGGCAGGCAGGCGAGCGAGCAGGAGCGGCAACGGGTAGGTGGGTGAGCAGCGTAGTGCGGGAAGGCGCATCAGGCCAGTAGCCGTGGGCGTCCGGATGCTAGCACCCTAGACTGAACGTCTTGGCGCTATCAAGTCTGATAATTATTACATCCACCTTAGAAATATGTAATTTTGTCTGCGTCGTAATGTGTAATCGCAAAATAGAAATAATGTAATTTAGAATAGTATTAAGTCAATTCTTCTTACAATAACAACAACAACATAGCATTTTATTCCAAGCAAGTTGGGTAGGCAGAGATAAAACCCAAAAGAGACGAGAAACATGGAGACACATAAAGGGCACAGGACAGAAACAGGTCACGGTTCAGGCACGTTAATTGCCAGTCTCCCAGCACTCCTGTCCATAATTAAATCTTTGGAGATATTGCACTCCCTAAGATCTCTCTTAACGGACTCGTCCCAAGCCAGCTTAAATCAATTCTTCTTACGTTTGACCAAATTTATATAAAAAAGATAATAATATTTATTTAACGTACTAAATACAGAACCATTATATAATACCTATTTAAAGTCATAAATTTAATTTTTTAATCTTAATTAAACATAAGATTGTTTGGCATAAACAAACTTTTGTTTTGGGAATCGTTTGGCTTAAACAAACTAAAAACTGCATTTGTTTCGACGGAGGGAGTATCTCTGGCTCTTGTTTAGCCTTGTTTAGATTCCCAAATTCACCTCCAAAATCCACTATGCAAAAAGAAGATTCTCCATCACATCAAAATACCGGCATATATATGGAGTATTAAATGTAGATGAAATCAAAAACTAATTGCACAGTTTTGTTGTACTTTACGAGACGAACATTTTAAGCCTAATTAATCAATATTTGGACAATTATTAGCAAATAAAAACAAAAGTGCTACAGTGCTACAGTACCACACTATGCAAAATCGGCCGTTGCCGATTCAGGTAACTGAACAAGGCCTTAGTTCTCAAAATATTTTGGGAAATATAACTGTAGCGCTACTGTAGCACTTTCATTGTTATTTGGCAATTATTGTCCAATCATGGCCTAACTAGGCTTAAAAGATTCGTCTCATCCATTTCGTTTAAACTGTATAATTAGTTTTATTTTTTGTCTATATCTAATACTTCATATATGTGTGTAAAGATTTGATGTGACAGGAATCTGAAATATTTTAAGAAATATTTTGAGAACTAAACAAGGACCTAGTTCTCTACCCTATTCAACCCAGCAGTGGGTGGCCACTGGCCAGGTCTTCCTCGTAGCAATAATTGAAAGAAGCGGTGACACCGTCCAGGTCCAGGACGGGTGACGATCGAGGGAGGTGGACCAGTGCATTGAAACGTCCAACCCAGGCGCAGCAACCAACGCATTCAAAAATCGCCCGGAGGGGGCGCTAGCAGACATCATAAAAATCGGGGGCGTTTGGTGCTGCCACGGGCTCACAGGGGCGTTTTCTTCCTGCGAGCCAGACGACACCGAGGTGGGTGGCATTGCTCCTGGGGAGCCTAGCCACTTCACGTGTTGCTCCTGGGTGGCTGTCTCCCAATGACCCAGGTAGCGTTTAGTTGCAAAAAATTTAGCAAAATAGTACTGTAGCTACTTTCGTTGTTATTTGGCAATTAGTGTCCAATTATTGTCTAATTAGGCTTAAAAGATTCGTCTCGTCCATTTCGTCTAAACTGTGTAATTAGTTTTATTTTTTATCTATATTTAATGCTTCATGCATGTGTTCAAAGATTCGATGTGACGGTGAATCTGAAAAATTTTGCAAAATTTTTTGGTAACCAAACAAGGCCCCAATGCAAGTCGGCAAGTCCGAGGCGAGCCACACAGCATCCGAGGAGTAATTGCTGGAGCCTGGAGGTATCATGTTGAGGAGCACCAGCCGCTGTACCTTCGTTCTTCCAGATCAAAAGCAGTTGAACCAGTGAGGCCTTGGGCCTTTTTAGATTCCAAACTTCGGAGGTAAATGTTGCATAGTAAGTGTCCTGTTACATTATAGCAATTTTATTTTTATTTGGTAATAATTGTCCAAACATTGATTAATTAGGTTTAAAATATTCGTCTCGCAAAGTACAACAAAACTGTGTAATTAGTTTTTGATTTCATCTACATTTAGTACTCCATATATGTGTCGACATTTTGATGTGACGGAGAATTTTCTTTTTGCATAGTAGAATTTGGGAGTGAATTTGGGTATCTAAACAAGGCCTTGGCCTTATTTAGTTCCCTCAATTCTCCCCCAAATTCCAATATGTAAAAAGAAGATTCTCCGTCACATCAAAATGTCGGCAAATGCATGGAGTACAAAATGTTGATGAAATCAAAAACTAATTGCACAGTTTTGTTGTACTTTGCGAGACGAACATTTTAAGCCTAGTTAGTCAAAATTTGGATAATTTTTACCAAATACAAACGAAATGCTACAGGAATTCTGATATAGTGTTTTTCTTCCCTATTCTGTGAACTAAATGAGGCCCTTGTTTAGATTCCAAGTTTTTTCACTCTCTTCATCACATCGAATATTTACATATATGCATGGAGTATTAAATGTAGATAAAATAAATAACTAATTGCACAGTTTGTCTGTAATTTAGGAGACGAATCTTTTGAGCCTAGTTAGGCCATGATTGGACAATAATTACCAAATACAAACGAAGGTGCTACAGTGCGATGAAATTTTTTCACCCCCAATCTAAACACCCCCAATCTAAACCAGGCCTGAATTGGTGTTCAGTAGCAGTAATGCAACTAGCTAAGACTACCCGCATTCATGGACCTCTATATTCATCCTCTATACATCCTAGTCAGCAAGATTCTCTCCTCTATACTCAATTCCTCCGCACCCATCCATGCTCTATATCATCCTCTATTCACTCTATCCACTGTGGGACCAACTTGTCACTTTATCTAAATATATCCATGTGTGATCTAGTTTTGAAGGATTTATTGAGACGAATTTAATGGTGCAATCGAAATTTAATTTGGATTTTTGGTTTGTGAGTTATAGCATTTTTCCCTTTGTTTAGCTAGTGGGGCCCGTCATTATAGAGTATAGAGTAAGCACTGTTCTACTCTAAATATAGAGTAAGAGAAATGATAGAGTATCGTTTTAGAGTACCCAGTGCAGCAGTTTTTACTCTATATTCATACTCTAAAGCTTTAAAGTATCGTTTTAGAGTAACCACTGCGGGCAGTATAAAGGCAGCCCAGTCAATGCAACTAGCTAGTACTAGTTGTCAAGCTGCTTGTCTCAAGGAATGTTCCGGCTGAAAGCACCAGAGAGCTGCAAGTCTGCAACACTTTTCTCTGCAGCCCCCAACATCTCAGATAGTGTTTAGATGATGTAAAAGTTGGTATAAAGTTTCTATAGCACTTTTTGTTGTTATTTGGTAAAATTTATTCAATCATAGACTAACTAGGCTCAAAAGATTCGTCTCGACATTTACAGACAAACTGTGCAATTAGTTATTTTTTTACCTACATTTAATACTCCATGCATACGTCCAAAGATTCGATGTGACGGAGAAATTTTTGGAACTTTGAATGAACTAAACGCACCCTCACACCAGCACCCACAACGGCTGTTACCACAGCCCATGTCAACTCAAGACAACAAGGAGATATTCCCTCTGTCCCTTATTAGATGTCGTTTCCGGTTTTTGTGCCCACAAGTTTGACTCGATTTATATAAAATACGTGCAACATTTGTATCTCCAAATAAATTTATTAAAAAACTAAACTCAAAGGCCTTTCCAATGATACTAATTATATACCATAAATATTAATATTTTTTAATATATATTTAATTAAAGTTGTTTCTCGGGAAGCGTAAAGCGACAAGTATTTAGGGACGGAGGGAGTAGATACGAAAAGGAACGGAACCGGTGGTGCTTCTCCCTGCTGGATTGCATGGAGAGAGACTGAGACTGTGACTGTGAGACACACAACGGCAAGGATGAGGACTAGAGTGACCGCGACACATTTGGTGGTTATGTAAAGTGGCTCAGATTTGGGCCGTAGCGGGAGACAGAATAATGCACCCATGCTTATCCCTTGAAGCTAAGCACATCCCAGCTCGTCCTAGAAAGGCATGGCATGGCCTGTAAATCCGAATAATGCATGGCTGTGCAAGGGGCCCAAGAAAGCTGTGATAGGGCCATGGGGGCCCGGCCATCGCTGAACGGGGGAATAGAGGTGCCTTCTCATTGTGGGCCTGAAATGGAATAAAGTGTGCTTGCCACACTGGAATATGATGCTTGTTGCCTATACCTAACAGTTCTGGTCAATGGCTGGCTAATCGTGCTCCAAATCATGTCACACCAAAGACGCTGCCTGGAGTGCTGATGAATTTTGGGTATTTTGTAAAAAATTCCAATATGCTTCTCTGTTATTCCTACACTAGAGGTGAGGAATTTGGAGCGCATGGTGCGTGGGACTGGTGGTGTAGATAACACGAAGTAATGCCCTAGTTTGGTACTGTAGGGTTCCATATTTTGCACGGGCGGCCGTGACTGCGTGACATATGCTCCTTTTGTGCTTTTTCTTTCCACAAACAAATTTAAGGCGGTCCTTGGTGTGAGAAAAGGAACAAAAAGAAAATGTTATTGTTCTCGATCAATCGGGGGAATGCCAAAAAGAGTTGCTCCCGCATCACGCGTGGGAATAAAGATATGGCATAAATTTATATATGGTATCTCTTTCCACTATCTTAGCTTTCAGTTCTCATTCCGTTCCTACCTATGTCCTTTACTTGATCATCAGAAACCTAAGCGGCCAGTTTAGTTCTACTGTGTAAAAAATTAGCCCTTCACTTTCAGCCTTTAGGGAACCAAACACGTGGCCCAAAAGGGAGGACGAATTTTTAGCCGCTATTAGTCTATTAGCCCCTCAAGGTGGACAAAAGAGGGTGACGAGATCCTAACGTATAGGTATGTTAAGCCTTAGGATCAAAAGTTTCCAACCGAGAGACCACTCGACCGACCCTTCCAGCATCGCCCGAGGCTCGGGGGCTATACCCATTGGGTATGCTCGCGCATACCCTCAGGCCAAGGAATCAGGCTGAGCCCGAGCGTGACTGCTGCATTTGCTCAGGGCTTGGGGGCTCGACCCAGCCTTAGGCTTCCAATCGACGAAAGCCTGGACCCGATCCTCGGTTCCCTCCTGGCCTCTGGCACCAGCCAAGGCCCGGGCACCAGAAGGTACACCCCGAGCCACCAAGGCTCGGGGGCTCCCTGACGCAGCCTTGTAAGCGCGGTTGTTGATGCAAAAGTGGATCGGCAAACACGAAGGGCTAATACTCGAAATCGATATCCAAAGCGTGCCAGTCGATTTGACCTGTTAATCGACAAGGATGAAGATACGAGCACTTTGGTCCTGACCACAGTGATACGCCCGGAAGTCACGGCCAAGAGGTACTCACGTGGAACTCGAGGATCGTCGAAGGTCGCACTGAAGTGATGCAGCTCGCCGAATCGATGAGAACTCGTAAAAAGAAAAATATGCAAATTGACGAAGTCGTCGAAAAGTAAGTAGATGCAAATAGGATTAAAAATTGATTTTGATATTGATTGATATATCTTATTACATTGCCCTTCAATCTATATTTATACCCTGATCTACTAAAACATAACCAAATACGACTAGGACACCAAGTTCACATCTAAGGAAACACATGACTATTATACAAATCAGACTCTAACAAACATAGAAAAGGAAATCAACTCCTATCTATTTCCTTGTCCGCCTTAATTATGATGGAATTCTCCCCGACCTCCTTTCCATCGACATACTTCCTGTTTCATCGGCAGCAGCCTTCAAGCCTCCCTTCATCGACATCGGCAATAACATCTTCAACCTTATTAGCAACGCCTGAGTCTAAATCAATCTTTCCATCGGTCACCACCATTCATCGGCAACCTTCTTCACAAGCTGATTTTCATCGGCTGTCAGTGTATACAATAACTCTTCTACTGCCGATTAGCCCACTCTGACCATCTTGACACGTGCCAAAAAACGGTGTCAACACATGCCCCCCAATTTCGGAGTATAAAACATTGATGCTCCGAAATTTACTCTAGATAATGCTTGCCTTCGCCTATTTATCTTAACCCATTCTCCAAGCATAACATAATTTGTTACTGAATCTAATCAAATCTAGTTCTGATTCACGCACCTCAGTAAATATCGCACAATTTCCAACCATTCTTGCCCCGATTATGGTTAAGATACCGAAACAATAACCCATCGGCAAGATCCTAACATAATAACGCCGCCATTTTTAGAACTAAAATATCCTATACCGAGATCTCTTCCAAGTCATGATTACTTGCCATCAAATCTTCTGTACGATCCCTTGATTATCGTGCGAACAGTTACCATATCCATCTGAACCACCTCGACCCACACACGCGCGACATAGAATGATGTGAACTAGGGATCCCGATCTTCCGAAAGGTTTTGATATGTCTCGATTTGGTGGAGTCACGACATAATTCGATCCGGCTTCCGAACAACTCGGCTCTGAACCCCGCAATCACAGCACCACGACTCCTCTGGTTATCGACCGGCGTTGCACGGTCGACCTCGCCAAGAAGGCTAAGTCCTTGCCTGCAAATCGAGAACACAAGCAAGAACACAAAGGAATGCAACCAAATTGCAGATGAATGATTAATCTCACAAAGTTGGGGTCTCATAAACCGACGACGGCTTCACGTCCCTGGGGAGTGCCAACACGTTACAAGGCCCAAACGACCCAAAAGACGGCGACGCAGCGCCCTGACAGATTCTGGACGTCAACTTGTTTCGATGATTCCCGTTGACTCTGATGGCATTTGGGTCTCAAACCAAAGCCATTGGTTAGCTTATGAAATTATCTTTCCATCCATATATGGATCATCGAAAACGGAGTCCGGATGTATCATGGGCGTCCGTTTTATTGCAGACTGGTCCAGAAGACCGAAGCAGACTCGAACTCGAATTGGACTGGGCCTCCAGCTTGGCTTGGACGTTCTTGCTGGCCTCCTAAGGTGGTGGCCAAGGAGGAGGACGTCTTTGGGCATCTCTTAGGTGTTCTCTATCTTCTTGGGGCGTGCTCCAACTTGGTCCTGGGTCCCAAGTGTGAATAATAAGCCCGTGATGACGCTGTAGCACCCGACAGAAATAGCGGCAGAATGTCTTGATGATTTGGAGGCCTTGCCAATGTGATATTGAGATGGGACTAGATCTATTGGAAAGCTTATCAAATAAGCTTTCTATCAAGTGCTCATTGACCTCGATCGCACTCCGGATGGATGAGTTATGGCCTTCCCAATGAAGCACTATCGGGCTGCCGACGAACCGAAAGTTCAACTTTGATGGATTTGTACTTTGAGACACATTTGTACCTACATTCAAATAACGACATGTACATGTGGAACCAAGTGAATTGTACCCAAAATTACTATGCAAATGTAGGAACGAGTACACCTTATAATAAATGGTCGTATCTATCGGTGTCATGTCCTCATCATCCTCCCCTTCTTGACAACAAACCGTCCTCGGTTTGAGCTTAGTTGGAGGACAGATTGTAGCTTGTAGCCAATATTGCTTCTCTTTTTAAAATTTAACCTGTTGCTTTATAACAAAACTTGGGGATCTTGACATGACATGATTATATCTAATGCAACCCTTTGATTGGTCATATTGATGCACAGAAAAAGGAGATTTCAGATTTGAACAAATATAAACTCGATGTACCATGTATTCTCCTTTACAATTATATTTGCCAATAAATTGATATATACATGTAGACAACCATGGTAATTCAGCACATAAAAATTTCTCCTCCAAACTACTCAGAGCACACAGTGTTTCAAACTCAATATATCCCAAAGTATTTAAAGAAGTCAACAATTTTAGTTCATCTTGTTCAGTGGCAATTGGAAGCAATTGTTTATTTTTAGCACAAGTATTTTGTTCCAAAATAAAAGAATCATTCTCATTCACTGGTTGCTGCTCATGAATAATCATATCACTATCACACAACTTTTCTTTATCACAAAGATCAGTAGAACATTCGCCATGTGACAAAGGTAAATCAATACAAGGTTTTAGTATAGAATTATTAGCATCATTGGTGGGAAAATTCATTACAACAAGAGAACTCTCATCTTCTGTGAGATTAGCATCATTGGCATTACCTTTGCTCTCACTGTCAGCAGAAGTATCATGTGTTGAATTTTTACATGAGACTGGGAGCACCTCATTTTCTGTCATGTCAGCCCCGCTCTTTTGTGCATTGTCCTGCAAAAGATTAGGCACAGCAGGAGGAATAATAGGAGATTGGTCTAGTTGATGTTCCTCATCATATGAATTAATTACAAGAGATGGATTAACAAAAGTTTCTGTCATAAGAATTTTCATATCGTTCCATGTATGAGGTTTATCTGATGAACTTAAAGACTCCCACCAAATTAATGCTAAATGTCTCAAAACACTAGATGCATTCTTAATCTTCCTCCGTTCACACATATGACAGTGTGCAAAAATATTATCTATTTTACTTTCCCACTCAATGTACTCATCAGCACCAATACCATCATAAGTAGGTGGAGAAGAAAGAATAGAACGACCTGCAGAAGGAGGTGTAGCAGCAATAGTGCGTGGCTCATGCATCATTGATGTCTCGTATCGATGAGTGTTGTAACCTGTCATTGTAGACACAAAACAGGAACAAACAGTGAAAGTTATCCCTAATAATCTACTAAGTAGGTGGAGTAGTGCCTCTCAAGATCACAGCAAAAGGAGACCCCTTCTCAAGCTCTTACAAGGTTCTTACCAGCAAGGTCAAGGATACTTGGAAGGCGTAGCACTGCGATTACAGGGGTCAAAACTTATATTGTCCAGAAGAAGTATGTGGAGTTAAGGCAAGCAGGCCAAATATATGAGTGGAACACAATTCAAAAACAGAAAGTAATGCTGAATTATAGTCCCAAATACTTGCTCTCGTTGCTGGTCTAACGTGTTCCAAATACTAGATGTGTGATAACAAAATGGAGAAACAAGTATGATGGATAGCAATGAATAGCAATGAAAATACGGACAAGGCAAAAGGCACAACAAACAATAGAGCTATCGAGTGTTCCTTATGTGCTCCTTTTTTATCTCTTCTCTTCTCTTTTGCTATTTTTTTCTTTTCTTTTTTTTTGGCCCAAAATTTTTTCCTTGCTTTTGCTCTTTTGATATTTTTTTCTCAGCAAGGAGCACACAACAATAAACACAAAAAAAATGAGCTCAATTGGATAAAAGATGTGGCCTATAGAAAATTAGGATTGTGCTCCAAAAAGCATATCAAAACTTGTGGGCCCAGAAACTCGATTTTCCTGATCGAATTTCGCAAATCTAATTTTTACGAACCTAGCTTTGCTAGGATAAAACAGATCTAAAATTTTCTGGCATTCTCCGTAGATATAAAATTTGCCCTGTTTCGAGTTCGGATACAAAAGTTATGACTGTTTTATGAAAACTGCTCGAATCAGGGTTTTAGTGGACACAAGATGCAAACTGATGGTGATATGGGATAGCGGCGGGTGGAGGGATCAACACAAACTAGAAAAGAACACAATCTAAACCAGCAACAAGCCCTTGATCAGGACACAAACTCAACACGACGGAATCTGAAAAGAATTATGCAAAAGGTTAAACGTGGTTTCTGGGATAGGGGAAAAACCTAACACTATTTTTTTTGGCTTTTCTGTGGACTCTAGGACGAAGGCGAAATCAAACTAAACTAGGGTAAAATTGAACCTAACGGTATACCTGAAGCTCTGATTACCAATTGATGTGAACTAGGGATCCCGATCTTCCGAAAGGTTCTGATATCTCTCGATTTGGTGGAGTCACGACACAATTCGATCCGGCTTCCGAACAACTCGGCTCTGAACCCCGCAATCGCAGCACCACGACTCCTCTGGTTATCGACCGGCGTTGCACGGTCAACCTCGCCAAGAAGGCTAAGTCCTTGCCTGCAAATCGAGAACACAAGCAAGAACACAAAGGAATGCAACCAAATTGCAGATGAATGATTAATCTCACAAAGTTGGGGTCTCACAAACCGACGACGGTGGCGAAACTGTTATCAACAGAATAATCTAAGCAAAACCCAACCCTAATGTAGGCGGCGACTACTTATTATATAACCTAAGGGACGTCCAAGGACCCCTATTCGCGTCCCTGGGGAGTGCCAACACGTTACAAGGCCCAAACGGCCCAAAAGACGGCGACGCAGCGCCCTGACAGATTCTGGACGTCAACTTGTTTCGATGATTCCCGTTGACTCTGATGGCATTTGGGTCTCAAACCAAAGCCATTGGTTAGCTTATGAAATTATCTTTCCATCCATATATGGATCATCGAAAACGGAGTCCGGATGCATCATGGGCGTCCGTTTTATTGCAGACTGATCCAGAAGACCGAAGCAGACTCGAACTCGAATTGGACTGGGCCTCCAGCTTGGCTTGGACGTTCTTGCTGGCCTCCTAAGGTGGTGGCCAAGGAGGAGGACGTCTTTGGGCATCTCTTAGGTGTTCTCTATCTTCTTGGGGCGTGCTCCAACTTGGTCCTGGGTCCCAAGTGTGAATAATAAGCCCGTGATGACGCTGTAGCACCCGACAGAAATAGCGGCAGAATGTCTTGATGATTTGGAGGCCTTGCCAATGTGATATTGAGATGGGACTAGATCTATTTGAAAGCTTATCAAATAAGCTTTCTATCAAATGCTCATTGACCTCGATCGCACTCCGGATGGATGAGTTATGGCCTTCCCAATGAAGCACTATCGGGCTGCCGACGAACCGAAAGTTCAACTTTGATGGATTTGTACTTTGAGACACATTTGTACCTACATTCAAATAACGGCATGTACATGTACCCAAAATTACTATGCAAATGTAGGAACGAGTGCACCTTATAATAAATGGTCGTATCTATTGGTGTCATGTCCTCATCATAGAAATAAGTCTAGAATACCCCTACTCCAAGCGGCCTATAAATAGATTTCTCCGCTCGTCTTCTATCCTCAGACTCCAACCTTTGGCATTCTCTCTTTCCGGCGGCGACTCCGACGAACAAATGCGTGACCAACAAGAACTCATTCCAGCGTCAACCTCATGTCCCCAGCCTGTGCCCTCATCCTCCTCAGAGCAATGGTGATCAACTTCGATGTCCCTGCGGTTCGTTCCACATTCGTTACTTTTACCTTGATTCCTTTGGTCTTTGCGAGTTCATACAGTTGGTAATTTTTCCTCTTTTTTTTCTATTCTTTTGATCCTCCAAACCTAGGAACTACGCAACAAACTGGTTATTCCAACCGATCAACCGCACTTCCAATGCCTAGGTCCAATGGGCAATCCAGATCCAATTGACTTAATCAACGCAGAGGTTAAAAGAATCCCCTTTAGAGCCCAGAACTTTTCTCTGAATCTATGGAAAGACACATTTCGATCCTGGCCCAAAACCACCAAAGGGTGGAAAGATTGGTATTTGAGGGTAAATGGATCGATGCAGGTGTACTGGGCAGAACGGAAGATAGACCAATGCATTAGGCTATCTATTGCCGAGATGCAGAAAAATGAGTCAATGATGATTGTTGCGGCTTATTTCTGGTCAGACACAACAAACACCTTCATGTTTGGACATGGCCCAGCCACCCCCACTCTTGCCGATGTATACATGCTCACTGACTTGGATATCTCAACTGTCGACGAGGGCTCCATCTACGGCAGGAAAGCTGAACATAGAGTGAATACCCGTAACATCGGCGGCTAGACGGGATACATTCAAGAATACCGAAAGACCGGGACAGTTAACCAGAGGGAACATGCCACATTCTTGAATATGTGGTTAGAAAAATTTATCTTCTATGGTCGATCAGTAGACCAACCAACGCCTTCCTCCCCGCGGCTGAACTCTTGGCCATTGGTGTAAGGTTCCCTCTTGGCCGATACCTTCTGAGCTCCACCTATCATCTTCTTCATCAAGTGTCTCAGAAACTTTTGCTTGGCGAACCCATCGACAATTTAGGAGGCCCATGGTGGTTTATCAACATGTGGCTGAATGCCCAAATACACAAACGCCTGCAATGGGACTTCTTCGCCCAAGAGTTCCCACAAGAAATTCCGAAGACTACGTCCTGGGAGATGAGGAATCAGCAACACGCCCACCTCTCAATTTTGGTGAAGCCATAATTGTCCTCCCTAGAACAGAGGCCAATGAAGATCAGATCGGCAGATTCTTCCAAAGCTTCTACAATCATCTTTCTCATGATCATAGGGCCTGGGTACCCTATATTGATGAAGAAAACAAATTCCCTCTTCTCTTCAACTTTGCCGATGACGACCTGAACCAGGATAACGAGCTCATGATGGCCATCATTACTCCCAGGGCAATCCCGGTGAACACATTTGGTAGCGGGAAAAATACCAATACCACTTATGAGTTTTACAATCCATCGGCAGTATCCCGTCAACTGGCTTTTGGGCAACTGCCAATTAAACTTTGCTTTGCCGATGTGATCAAACCCAGAGAAACAATCACCTATAGAACAGAATGGAGCAGGGTAGTGAGACTTTCCCCCGATGCCGATATTACAGACGTCAATCTTTCCATCTGGACGCCAGCATCCTTCATCACTGAATCATATAAGCAATGGTGGCGAGAATGGAGGGAACAACTATTTGCAACATCTGCTCA
The DNA here is from genome assembly GCA_022457205.1 of Saccharum spontaneum. Taxonomy (NCBI): domain Eukaryota; kingdom Viridiplantae; phylum Streptophyta; class Magnoliopsida; order Poales; family Poaceae; genus Saccharum; species Saccharum spontaneum. The sequence goes on from CM039606.1 coordinate 15,971,898, forward strand.
CGCATATCGGCACATAATCGACCCTGAATACGCCATTCCCGATGACGTAGTAAGTTTCTTTTAACTCCCTTCTGTTTTTTCCTTTCATATATCGGCAGCTAACTTTCTCGTGACTGGTCGACGACACAGTACCATCTATGAGCAAGAGTGGGAAACCCTTCGACCTTCGACCTATTTCCCCAATATCACCGATCGGCTACAACACCCCCACCCTAGCTGCTTTAATTCACCAGAGGACCCATGCCAAGACCATCACCTCCAAATCAAAACTGGCTACAGCTAGGGCCACTCCATTGGCTGCTGCTACAACCTTGATTAAGGCTTTTAAGGTAATAACCCTGTTTATTTCTACTCATGCCGATCACAAACTATATTAACATTTACCATCAGGGTGTAAGAGCCGCTGCTGGATCGTCATCGGCAATTCCTCCAACATCAAGCACCACTACCTCCAGCCAACCTTCAGAGGTATTCCTTTAATTTTACATTTTATCTGTTAAATATCATATCTTACACTTGTTTTGCAGCAACAAATGGGTACATCGGCAAGCATACCAGGCACTCAAGTTTCACAATCAACAAGTGCCGATGCCCCCAGCCAACCGTTGCTGAGACCCAAGCAAAGCGCAAAGCTTTAACAGATGCCGAGGCTCAGCAAAAACGACAGAAGTCCATGTTGGTCCCCACATCTGTCCCAACATCTGCAAGCCAGTCAGTCGACGTAGCCGAACAAGTTAACCCTCCTGTACAGAATATACCATCGGCCATCATACCCCAAGGGCCAACCACCGATGAAGTTATAGAAGATATCCCATCGGTAAGCTCTGCCGATCCTTCACACAGCACCCTCCAAGCCGCTCCTTCCAGCCAAGCACAGGAAATCACCTTGAAGCAGGTAAATCGATTGACCTAGTCGATTTATAATATTCATACCTATCCTTAACTTCCTTCCTTCCTTCTTCCCAGGAACAAGACTCCCCCAACAGCTTATTTTCCTTCGCTATTGATGTTTTCGATGATGATGGAGAAGAAGCAAGCTCTTCCCTAGCACTAGGAACAATATCAGCAGAAATCTACGCCAAGTTAGAAGCTCACCTGGATTTGTTACAACAGGATACTGCTCAATTGGTGAATGATTTAGATCCTGCAAAGGCCATTTTCAAAACAATCCGCGGCCAAGTTCCTGCCGATATTGAAGAAACCCTCTTCCCAGCAGTCCATCTAGAGAGCCGACAATTGCAATATCAACGGGCTGCTCACCGTATTGCCGATAGAGCAGCTGAAGCCCAGCTCAAGGAAGAGATGCTGCAGCTAAAACAAATTGCTGATGAGAAGCACAAGAGCATCGGTAACTTGTAGACCTCGGGTGCTGATCTCAAGCAGAAAATTTTGGATCTATCGGCAAAGAGGACAGCTCTACTAGCTGAATTGGAGGAAGTTGAAACAACCCTAACTCATGCCAAATAAGAAGAAAGCCAGCTACCCGATGCCATCAAGGCCCTTCAGCAAGAAAGAGAAATCCAAGCTCGCAAAGCCTTGGCTATGAAAAAAAAATGAAGCCTGTGGAGGGTGCTGCCGATGAAGACATCAAAGAAATGAAGGAAGCCGACCAGATTTGCCTGCGTGCGATATCGGCTATCCAATCCTTGTTAAACTTGTAAATCTCTCTACTGCATCGGCACTTTATGAAACATTGACACCCCTGTATAATTCTAGCCGATAGGACTGTTATCGGTGTCACACCCATTTAACGACCAAATGGAATGCATACCCTTATGTGTGCCCAGAGATCAATCACACATAAGTTCACAAATTATAACGGAAGTATCATCACAAATGTTATTACATTACGATATTTAATACATAGTCTTAACACAAATGTAGCGGAAGTAAAAATAATAAACTCTCGTGGTAGCTCCAGTCACAGGTACATTGACTGGTTGACAAGTCCAGTAATCTTCAGGGAAGTAGGCGTAGTAGTCACTATTACCTCCATCTGTTACCCATCCGGGATTTTTATCCAAGTAAGAAAAATAAACAAGCGTAAGTACATCTCGTACTCAATAAGTGTAACATGGGGTTCATGAGGCTCAAAAAGGCATAACATTGGTTTATCAGCATGTAGCTTTTAGTTAGCATGATTTTAGCATACCAATAGCATCAAAATGTCTCAATGTAAACAATAAACATATGATCCATGTGAAATGATTAATGAATAGCAAAAACATAACCATTAACAATTATCAACTGTTCCATAAGGGTCCAAGGCCACTCGTGACCGTGAGCACGGCTGTTATAACAGTTTTACAATCTGCAGAGGTTGTACACTTTCACTGTGAGTCGTGTTACCCATATGCCCGAGTTAATTACTCCCAAAACACTACCAAGGTGAGCAGGCAGGGTAAACACTATGAAGTCTTTCGAAGGTTCGTCTAACAAGTTAGGGCCATTAGATTCACTCGGCAAACAGATGTAGAGCCCCCCTTCCAAATGGCACAATAACCCACAACCTATACACATAAGGACAGAGGCCGCACTATACCCGATTCGTCAAGCCATTCTTACGCCAAAAAGGTTACCTCTAACAAGCTAGAAAAGGTCCTTCTATATGACTAAAGCCAGAGGCATATAGCCCTCACAGTTGTACTGTAAATCCCGGATTGTCGCTTATAGATGAGTCCTTATGGAGAGCAATTAGAGCATCAAAAGTAACCCCCATGCTCTAATCCCCTTTAAACATTATTCAAAATCATCTTTTAATGTTTGTTGCATATTCCTCTAATCAATTTACATGATCATAGTCCATGTTTAAGCACTAGCCATACTACTCAATTCATTGTAATAGGTATCAAGGTGTAGGATCAATCACTAAGTCATCCTTAACAAGGAATAGATGCATAATGATATTATTTGCATAATGTGAATAGGACAACAAGGATAATCCCATGCTATACTTACCTTGCTCAAACTGGTCCTAAAGATCTTGCTTGTAGAAAGGCTCTTGATCCCCAACGAATTGCTCACCGTCTATACTCGATCAATCAACAACAACAACACACATCCAGAAGCAATCATGCATAAACAAACAAGACTATAATTAGAACAGTACACCATCAGTAAGAAAATAAAATAAAAAGTCTTTAAAAAGAATCTACGACTCGCTAGGATCACACAGACGCGAAGATCACGAAAATCGGAGCTAAAACGACAAAGTTATGAATTTACGAAGATTTCCTATAGAAAAATAAATACTTTAATAAAAGCTCGAAAATAAATTAATCCAAACCTACTGTACAGTTCTATAGTTACGTAGAGCTCACAAATATGAATCTAACGCAATTTGAATGGACCAAATCGGAGTTAAAACGGAGATTCTACGACTAAAACAAGTTGAGTGGCAAAACTGTAAATATCAGAAATCGTATTTTTCATTTTCCGAAACGAATTACGTTTTCAACCGATAAAAGCGTATTTTGCATTTTACATTTTAGGACCGCGGGTTCTATATATGAAAGACTCAGGGTCTCTTTTGCAAATCTACACGCAAACCATTATCTTCTTATTTTAACCATCGGATTCAAAATCAATGGCCCGGATCAGATCGGGGAGGGAGAGAGAGAAGACGCCGGCGGCCACAGGAGCCCGACGGCGGCGCCATGGCCGGAAACGGCCCGAGCTCACCGGAGCTTGAGAAGACGGCCCTACCGAGCATCGTTTGCCAAACCGAAAACACCGGAAGAACGAGCAGCTCACGACGATCTTACCCCGCGCAAGAACAAAGCCGAAGGACAGCCGGAGGGCGGTGGCTAGCTCGGAAAGGCGGCGGTGGAGGCGGAGCTTCGACCGATGCCTTCTCGGGACGTCGAGGCTAGGGTTTAGGGGCCTAATGTGGAGCGGGGAGGCGCGGGGGTTCTGTTTTTATAGCCCGGAGGCGCGAGGCAACAAGGAAAGGGAGAGATTCGAGATGGATTCGGTGACGGTAAACATGGAAAGGGAGCCAGCGTTCGGCGTGGGGAAGAAGATGAAGGTGGAGCCGCTGACGCGTGGGCCCTGGATGTCAGCGTCACGCCGGGAAGAAGGAAGGCGCGCGCGAAGCTGGGCCAACAGGCCGTGCCTGGGCTTGGCCCACGCGGGAGCGGGGCGCGGGAGGGAAAGAAAAGAAAACGGGCCGCGTGCATGGCAGGCCGAGACGGGCTGAACTGGGCCGAAAACCGAAAGAAGCTAATTTTCCTTTTCCAATATTTCAAAGCATTTTCCAAAAGATTTTGAAATCTATTTTGAATTTAATTCAAACCACTCAATACAAAATTTTCAAATGCAACAGCATGAATGCTCAATCATATTTCTACCCTTATATTTGATTTTAAATTTATAAAAATTATTATCATTCTAAATTTGCATGCACACAAAAATATACAAAAATCATATTTTTCCTATTTTTCTTCTTTTCAAAATTTTAGGGTGTTACAATTCTACCCCCTTAAGATGAATCTCGTCCCGAGATTCGACCGATGCTTACTCAAACAATTGCGGGTAGGTTTTTCTCAAATCCTCTTCTCGCTCCCAAGTGGCCTCTTCTGCTGTGTACCGATTCCACTGTACTTTACACATTTTGATTGTTCTACTTCTTGTGACTCTGTCAGCAGTCTCCAAAATTTTAACCGGGAACTCTTCATATGTAAGATCCTCCTTAACAGTGAGCTCCTCTAACGGAATCTGTTCCTCTCGTACTCACAAACATTTCTTCAGTTGAGACACATGGAACACATCATGTACACCTGCCAGACTCTCGGGTAATTCCAATTGATATGCCACTTCACCACGTCTCTCTATAATCTTGAAAGGTCCAATATATCTTGGTGCCAATTTACCCTTCATGTTAAATCTCTTCACACTTCTCATGGGATACACTTTCAAGTAAACATAATCCCCTACCTCAAAAGTCAACTCTCTTCTACGAGTATCAGCATAACTTTTCTGTCGGGACTGTGCTATTTTTAGATTATCTCTAATCATTCTCACTTTCTTTTCAGCATCCTTTAGTACATCAGGCCCAAACACTTGGCTCTCCCCTGTCTGATTCTAGAACAACGGGGTCCTACACTTTCGTCCATACAGAGCCTCAAACGGTGCCATTTGAAGACTCTTCTGATAACTATTATTATAAGAGAACTCTGCATAAGGCAAGCTCTTATCCCAGCTAGTACCATATTGTAAAGCACAAGCTCTCAACATATCTTCCAATATCTGATTAATTCTCTCTGTTTGACCATCTGTCTGGGGATGATAAGCTTTCCTAAAATTTAGTTTAGTTCCCAGTGATTCATGTATCTTTTGCCAATAATGAGATGTAAACTGAGTACCTCGATCAGACACAATCTTCTTAGGAACTCCATGTAGACTCACTATTCTTTCCATATACAACTCTGCCAACTTTGCACTGCTATATGTAGTCTCACTGGTAGAAAAAGAGCAACCTTAGTCAGACGATCCACTATCACCCAAATTGAATCATATCCTCTCTGAGTCCGTGGCAACCCAACTATAAAGTCCATACCAACCTCTTCCCATTTCCACTCGGGTATCTGCATAGGCTGTAACAATCCTGCAGGTCTCTGATGTTCAGCTCTCACCCTTTGACAAGTGTCACACAAAGCAACATACTCAGCAACGTCTCTCTTTAAACCATACCACCAATATTTCTCTTTCAAATCCAAATACATCTTAGTACTCCCCGGATGTATGGAATAAGCTGACTCATGAGCTTCACGCAGAATTGCCCTTCTGATATCCTTATCCTCAGGAACACACAACCTTTTTCCAAACCATAGCGTACCATTATCATCCTTATGAAATCCTGGAGATTTACCCTTCGCTATGTTTTCAGCTATCTCTCTCAACTTTTCATCTTTCAGCTGACCCTTGCGGATTTCTTGCTCCAAAGTAGGCTCTAGTACTAATTCCACTGCATTGGTAGTAAATCCTAAGTTCAGATGCTTGCATTCAGCACACAATTCTTTTGGCATAGGCATTACTTGTATTTCATTTGCGTAGCTTTTCCTACTAAGAGCATCGGCAACAACGTTGGCCTTTCCTGGGTGATAATGCACCTCTAGATCATAGTCTTTTATCAACTCCAACCATCTACGCTGCCTCAAGTTCAGATCTATTTGAGTGAAGATATACTTTAGACTCTTGTGATCAGTGTATATATCACTCTTGTGTCCAATCAAATAATGTCTCCATATCTTTAATGCATGAACCACTGCAGCTAATTCCAAATCATGAGTAGGGTAATTCAACTCATGCTTCCTCAACTGCCTCGTTGCATATGCCACAACTCTACCTTCTTGCATAAGAACACATCCCAAACCCAATCGAGATGCATCACAATAGATAGAGAAAGGTTTATTCAGATTTGGCAAAACTAAGACGGGTGCAGTAGTCAATCTTTTCTTTAATTCCTCAAAATTAGCCTGGCACTTCTTGGACCACACAAACTTGGAATTCTTCTCTAACAATGTAGTCATTGGTTTTGCAAGCTTTGAAAACCCCTCTATAAATCTCTAATAATAGCCAGCCAATCCCAAGAAGCTACGGATCTCACTTACATTGATGGGTGGCTTCCAGTTCAATACATCTTTCACCTTACCAGGATCTACTGATATTCCTCCATTTGAGACAATGTGACCCAGAAAAGAAACTTCCTTCAACCAAAAGTCACATTTACTCTGTTTTGCATATAGTTGGTGTTCTCTGAGCTTTTGCAAGACCAACCTCAAATGTTCAGCATGTTCTTCCTCAGTCTTAGAAAATACTAGAATATCATCAATGAATACCACTACAAACTTGTCCAGATATTCCATGAACACCTTATTCATTAAGTACATGAAGTATGCAGGGGCATTAGTCAAACCAAAAGACATCACTGTATACTCATATAACCTGTACCGGGTGGTAAAAGCTGTCTTTGGTATATCCCTGGCACGAATCTTCAATTGATGATATCCAGAACGAAGATCAATCTTAGAGAATACACAAGCTCCTCTCAACTGATCAAACAGGTCATCAATTCTAGGCAATGGGTACTTATTCTTGATAGTAACCTCATTAAGAGACCGATAATCTACACACATCCTCTGAGTTCCATCTTTCTTATCCACAAAAATCACTGGTGCTCCCCACGGTGAAGAACTAGGACGAATAAAACCCTTATCCTGCAACTCCTTAATTTGTTTCTTAAGTTCTTCTAATTCATTTACTCCCATTCTATATGGACGCTTAGCTATAGGTGCAGTTCTAGGTAATAATTCAATAATAAATTCAATGTCACGGTCTGGTGGCATACCTGGCAATTCCTCAGGAAACACATCGGGAAACTCCTCCACAACTGGATCTTCCTGGTTGGCACCGTCATTGAGCTGGTTCACTGTAGCGGTCTCCTGTTTCTGCACTTTTACCTCAACCTTGATTCTATCACCCTTTGGTGTTGTCAGTACAACTGATTTACCCTTGCACTGAATCTCTGCTTGTTGTTGCATCATCCAATCCATTCCCAATATAAGATCAATCCCAGCTGTTCTCAATACTATAGGACTAACTGTAAACTCTACCCCCCTTAAATTGAGACTAATCGGAAGACAACGATAAGATGCTGGCATGCTTCCTCCAGGTGAGTTTACTAAGATAGGGTTCTTCATGGCACACAAATGGATTCTATGTATTCTAACAAATGATTGTGATATGAAAGAATGTGATGCTCCAGAATCAAAAAGAACAGTGGCGGGAGTAGAGTGGACATCGAACGTACCAAGCATAACTTCTGGCTCCTCCACTGCGGTTTCCTAGGACAAGTGATTCACCCTTCTAGAGTTAGGTGCTGGCTTCTGGTGGCTGCTCTGTCTCTGGGGAGTCTGCTGGTTGGACTTGTCAGGGCAATTATAGGACAAGTGACCTTCTTTCCCACATCGGAAACACCTGTTGGGAGTATTGGGAGCACTAGTCTTCGTGGGAGTGTTGTTGGAAGGACCCTGACGCTGTGCTTGATTCCCATTCTGCTGCGGAGGACGTTGGTTGCTATTCTGCTGCTGGAATGGGGGACGTTGCAGGAACTGTCCACGGAAAGAAGCCTGACCACGATTTCACTGTCCAGAAGGAGGCCTCTGCTGATTAGTCTGCTGAAAGCCAGTACGTGGACGGGTGTTGCTACTGGAGGCTTGTCCCTGTAACCTTTTCCTCTTTACATCCATTTCCTTGCGCTTGTTATCCACCACGATAGTGCGGTTCACAAGCGTCTGAAAGTTAGGGTAGGTATTGGACATCAACTACAACTGTAGTCCATCATATAATCCCTTCAAGAAGCGACGCTGCTTATCATTGTCATTGGCCACCTCATGTGGAGCATATCGTGACAATTGAGCAAACTTGTCACGGTACTCAGCTACAGTCATTGACCCTTGGGTCAGGTTTTTGAATTCTTCCGCCTTCAACTCTATCATTCCTTCAGCTATATGGTAAGCCCTGAAGTTCTCTCTAAACTCCTGCCAGGTGACTGCAGGAGCATTGGCAGGACGACCATACTCATATAACTCCCACCAATCCTGAGCTTCTCCTTGAAGTTGCTCGGAAGCGAACATCACCTTCTGTCGGTCATCACATTGTGCAATATTGAGTTGTTTCTCCACAGCACGAAGCCAATCATCGGCTTCCAAAGGATCAGCAGCATGCGTGAACACTGGGGGACGACCCTTCAAAAATTCACCACGCTTATCACGTGGTTGAGCTCCAGCAACTGGCTGATTTTGCTGATTCTGCACTAGTTGTTGCATCAACTGCGTTTGCACTGCCAACAGTTGCTCGATGGTTGGTGGCGGTGGTGGTGGTGGATTTGGGGGAATGTTTCTACGACCCCTGCCTCTTCCTCTTCTGGCCATCTGCCACCCATAAACATGCAAACTTTAAGAATTCCATGTTATCAACCACTTATAAGATAAAGAATGAGGTCTGAAAGTTTTCTGGACGAGTAGCAATATTGACAGTTCAGTATTTCAATCATATATCGATCTACAGAAGTCCAAAAGAGGCGTTCTTTATATTGTTGGAAAGATTTTTAAATTATCCACAATTTCTATTCAGACCTCAAGATCAGATTCTGTCGTTAAGTCTATAAAAAATAAGGCGTAACAGAAACTGTTCCAGATTCCAGACTGTGCAGAAACTTTAACTTGTGAAAATTATATCTCTCGAACCAGATCAGATAAAAAGGTAATTCCAGTGGCATTTGAAAGATGCTTAAGTCTAGTTTCTCTCATAAAAATTTCATAAATATTGCACAAACCGTTTTTAAACTATAGCAGAAACATTGCAGACTGCTCCAGAAAACAGTAAGGACAAAAACGTGATAATACCAGACCCAACTATTATTCCCTTGACTATTAAACTTATTATTCTTAAGAATGGAACTTGTAGACATGCCTACAAGTCCCAACATTCAAACAAAGATCCAACTCACACATAAGCATAATAATAAAGCAACTAGCACACCAAGGTTCAAACCACACGACAGACTCGACTGACTCAATTGACGTTACTAAGAACGTTCTTATTACATAAAGGACTCCTACTTCCTAAGGAAGTGGCTCATGTTCTAATGTCTCATAAATCTTGGGCATGCCTTGGTTTGCTCGGAGCTCATCAATGGTTGCCTGGCACCTCTTGATAGTCTTCCCTTGTGCCTTCACCATCTCTTCTAACTGCAGCTTCCTATCTATCATATCATAGACAAGGTTCACCATCACCCGAGGTAGTGGCTCTAGCTGCACTGGATCTGTCATAGCCCATCCAAGGTCGGGGTGTGCACGAGGAAAGTAGCGATGAATGTCATGCTTCATAAGGTTAAAGCGAAGATAGCGGAGACCCATACATGCTTCAAAAGCTGCATCTTCAATGCTATCCTCTATAGTAGCTCGATGACCCACGTGAGAGAACATTCTGTCTAGCTGATACGCCCCCTTGTCTTGTTTATGTGCAAAGATGCTTGCCCTTGCCTTCCAGTACGTATCCTCCAGTGGATGAGTGTACTCCCAGCAGACGTACTCCACAGCTGGATGCCAATCAGCGAAGTAAGCAGTGAGCATCCCCACCAGGCAAAGATGAGAGACAGCATTCCCTCCATTCCTGTGGTAGATCCTCACAGTCTACCCCATTGGAGGAGGTGGCATATCTCCAAGAGCTTCATGATGTGGTGGAGATGGGGGTTGTCCTCCTCCATTAGCTTCCTCTTCATTATCTTCAACCTCGATGATCTCTGGATCTTCTTCAGGCTCAGGCTCTTCCTGGGGAGGTGTTGGTGCTTGGACTGGTGCTTCAGGGGCCTGCTCCTGTTCCTGGGGTTCTGGCTCTTGTGGCTCTTCAGTTGCAAGCAGGGCATGAGGTGGGTAGTATCCTCCAGAGTTGATGCGGGCAGTCTTACGGTCACGGGCCATCTACATAATTTTTAGATGAAGTTAGAATAGAGACAAAATTTCGTAATAGAATGAGACATAAGAAGCATAAAAATTTATCAAATAACAAGAGCAAGATAGTGAGCATAAAAATGGTGTAAAGATGATACTAAATCGACCATTTCTAGCTAGGCTTGCGTCCTACAGTCAACAAGAGCTCTGATACCAATTTGTCACACCCATTTAACGACCAAATGGAATGCATACCCTTATGTGTGCCCAGAGATCAATCACACATAAGTTCACAAATTATAACGGAAGTATCATCACAAATGTTATTACATCACGATATTTAACACATAGTCTTAACACAAATGTAGCGGAAGTAAAAATAATAAACTCTCGTGGTAGCTCCAGTCACAGGTACATTGACTGGTTGACAGCAAGTCTAGTAATCTTCAGGGAAGTAGGCGTAGTAGTCACTATTACCTCCATCTGTTACCCATCTGGGATTTTTATCCAAGTAAGAAAAATAAACAAGCGTAAGTACATCTCGTACTCAACAAGTGTAACATGGGGTTCATGAGGCTCAAAAAGGCATAACATTGGTTTATCAGCATGTAGCTTTTAGTTAGCATGATTTTAGCATACCAATAGCATCAAAATGTCTCAATGTAAACAATAAACATATGATCCATGTGAAATGATTAATGAATAGCAAAAACATAACCATTAACAATTATCAACTATTCCATAAGGGTCCAAGACCACTCGTGACCGTGAGCACGGATGTTATAACAGTTTTACACTCTGCAGAGGTTGTACACTTTCACTGTGAGTCGTGTTACCCATATGCCTGGGTTAATTACTTCCAAAACACTACCAAGGTGAGCAGGCAGGGTAAACACTATGAAGTCTTTCGAAGGTTCGTCTAACAAGTTAGGGCCATTAGATTCACTCGGCAAACAGATGTAGAGCCCCCCTTCCAAATGGCACAATAACCCGCAGCCTATACACATAAGGACAGAGGCCGCACTATACCCGATTCGTCAAGCCATTCTTACGCCAAAAAGGTTACCTCTAACAAGCTAGAAAAGGTCCTTCTATATGACTAAAGCCAGAGGCATATAGCCCCCACAGTTGTACTGTAAATCCCGGATTGTCGCTTATAGATGAGTCCTTATGGAGAGCAATTAGAGCATCAAAAGTAACCCCCATGCTCTAATCCCCTTTAAACATTATTCAAAATCATCTTTTAATGTTTGTTGCATATTCCTCTAATCAATTTACATGATCATAGTCCATGTTTAAGCACTAGCCATACTACTCAATGCATTGTAATAGGTATCAAGGTGTAGGATCAATCACTAAGTCATCCTTAACAAGGAATAGATGCATAATGATATTATTTGCATAATGTGAATAGGACAACAAGGATAATCCCATGCTATACTTGCCTTGCTCAAACTGGTCCTAAAGATCTTGCTCGTAGAAAGGCTCTTGATCCCCAACGAATTGCTCACCGTCTATACTCGATCAATCAACAGCAACAACACACATCCAGAAGCAATCATGCATAAACAAACAAGACTATAATTAGAACAGTACACCATCAGTAAGAAAATAAAATAAAAAGTCTTTAAAATGAATCTACAACTCGCTAGTATCACACAGACGCGAAGATCATTCTAAATTTGCATGCACACAAAAATATACTAAAAACATATTTTTCCTATTTTTCTTCTTTTTAAAATTTTAGGGTGTTACAATCGGCACTTATACTTTTATGCATCCATCCAGATACTAGGGTAATATTTCTTTAAATATTTTCCATTTAATGCTCTGGGAAACACAACCCATTCGAGGGTTTAGAGAATATATGCGTTACCAGGAACAGATTGATTTATCCGATATGGACCCTCCCAATTAGGAGACCACTTTCCAAACTTTGAACTTTTAGTCCCAATCGGTAAAATCAACTTCCAGACCAGATCTCCATCGGCAAACTCCTTTATCTTCACCTTCTTGTCATACCATCTGGCTACTCTTTTCTTATTTTCTTCGATGCTAACTAAAGCCCTTAACCGATGACCTGCCACATCTTCCAACTCATCCTTCATAAGAGTATCATAATCATCGGCTGTCAGTTGATCTTGAGAACGTATTCGCCTAGAGCCAGTTTTAATTTCCCAAGGCAACACTGCATCGTGCCCATATACTAACTGATAAGGCGTTACCTTGGTTGCACCATGACATGACATCCGATATGACCATAAGGCTTCATTTAATACTGTATGCCATCTCTTAGGATTTTATTTAATTTTGCGCTTAATGAGTTTGATAATCCCTTTGTTAGAAACCTCAGCCTGACCATTAGCTTAAGCATAATATGGAGAAGAATTTAAAACTTTAATTCCCATACCTACAACAAACTCATCAAATCTCCCGATGTAAACATAGTACCCTAATTGGTAGTGATAGTTTGAGGAATACCAAATCGGTAAACAATATGCTCTTTCACAAAATCAATCATATTAGCCGATGTCACCTTTTTCAAAGGAATTTCCTCAACCCATTTTGTGAAATAATCGGTAGCAACCAGAATAAATTTATGTCCTTTACTCGATGGCGGATAAATCTGACCGATGAGATCAATAGCCCATCCCCGGAACAACAAGGTTTAATTATAGGGTTCATAGCCGATGCAGGCGCTCTTTGAATATTACCAAACTTTTGACACCCCTGGCATCCTTTAAAATATTTAAAACAATCTTTTAGAATAGTCAGCCAATAGTATCCATTCCTTCTGATCATCTACTTCATCTTGAAAGCCGATTGATGTGCTCCACACACTCCTTCATGAATTTCACCCATCAAGCTTTTTGATTCATCACTGCTAACACATCTGAGTAAAACTCCATCTATGGTTCGATAATATAATTCATCATCAAGGAGCACATACTTGGTACCTTGGAATCTTATACGTCTTTCAACCTTTTTAGATGGATCCTTTAAATAATCGATAATCTCCCTTCTCCAGTCATCGGTGTCGACTGCCGATGTTAGCACTTCTTGAATAGGCTGATATCCTGAAGCATGCTGAGCTAGTCGATTAGCCTCTTCATTGTGCAATCGAGAAATATGTTCAAGACGAAAATCTCTAAACCCTTTCAACAATTGCAAACATCTCTCATAATATGAAATTAAAACTTCACTTCGACATTCATAAATCCCAGCCAATTGATTTATAACTAGCATAGAATCACCAAAGATTTCAATAACATTGACACGTATCTCCTTAAGCAATTCTAACCCTTTTATCAAGGCTTGGTATTTAGCCTGATTGTTTGTCAATGTAGCAACAATCGGCAATGAAAACTCATACTTCCTTCCTTGAGGTGAAATCAACACAATGCCGATACCTGCCCCTTCACCACATGTGGACCCATCGAAGAAAAGTATCCAAGGAGCAACTTCCAAAGAGTCCACTGAATCACAATGCTGAGTAACAAAATCAGCCATAACCTGCCCCTTAACTGCCTTAGTTGATTCGTAACGTAGGTCAAATTCTGATAATGCTAACATCCACTTGCCGATTCTACCACTTAATATCGGCATTGACAGCATATACTTGACCACATCGTCTTTGCATATGACCCTACACTCGGCAGATAGCAAATAATGTCTTAATTTGACACAAGAAAAGTATAAACACAAACATAATTTTTCAATGGCCGAATACCTTGTCTCAGCATCCACTAATCTTCTGCTCAAATAATAAATAACACGTTCTTTCCCTTCAAATTCTTGAATAAGAGCTGAACCGATAACGGTATCATCAGTTGACAAATACAACCTGAAAGGTTTCCCGTGTTGAGGTGGAACTAGCACTGGAGGATTTGTTAAATATTTATTAATTTCATCTAGAGCTAACTGCTGCTCAGTTCCCCATCCAAATTTCTGATCGGCTTTCAATTTAAGCAATGGACTGAAAGCCTTGATCTTACCCGACAGGTTAGATATGAATCTTCTAATGAAATTAATCTTACCGATCAAAGATTGCAATTCAGTTTTATTGGCAGGAGCAACCACCTTGTTGATTGCATCAATAGACTTCCTACTGATTTCAATGCCCCATTGATGCACCATAAAACCCAAGAATTGACCTGCCAATACACCAAATGCACATTTATTAGGATTCATCTTCAATTCATGCTTCCTTGTGCACTCCAGTATCTTTTGTAGATCGGCTAGATGTTTTGTGATATCTCCAGACTTAATCACTATGTCATCGATGTAGATCTCTACTAATGTGCCGATGTATTCATGAAAAATAAAATTCATAGCTCTTTGATAAGTAGCGCCGACATTTTTCAAACCAAACGTCATGACTATCCACTCAAACAATCCCATATGACCTGGACATCTGAAATCGGTCTTGGCCATGAATATTTGATTGTAACCTGCATTACCATCCATGAAGCTGATAATTTGATGTCCGGCTACAGCATCAATCAATAAATCAGCAATCGGCATTGGATAACCATACATCGGTGTGGCTTTGTTGAGATTCCTGAAATCAATACAAACACGAAGTTTCCCATTTTTCTTATAAACAGGAACCACATTAGAAATCCACTCCGCATATCGACATTGCCGAATAAATTTTGCCTCAATTAATTTAGTTATTTCGGCCTTAATGTCAGGAAGTATATTAGGATTGCATCGGCGCGCTGGCTGCTGATGTGGCCGAAATCCAGACTTAATAGGTAACCGATGTTCAACTATCAATCGGTCTAATACAAAAATTTAAGTATAATCCCAAGTAAAACAATTTTTATATTCTTTTAATAAATTGATTATTTGCTGTTTACACTTGGAATCTAACTTAGCACTAATAAAAGTAGGTCTTGGCCTATCACCATCACCAATATCTACTTCTACTAAATCATCAGCCGATGTGAACCCTTGACCTAATTTTCCATCATCGGCAAACCTATCCATTAAAATTCTTCTTCAGAACCGACTGCTTGGATCGGTGGAATTTCATAATCGGTAACTTTGAGGAACTTTTTTCCCAAACTTCTCCTGATATGCATTTGGTTCGTTCATAAGTATCTGATTCTGCCGATGCGATGATATAAGAAGAATCACTAGGAACAACCTCAATCTTATCCCCAATCCACTGTACGAGGCATTGATGAATTGTAGAAGGAACATAACAATTAGCATGAATCCAATCCCTACCTAGAAGCAGATTATATGCACCCTTGCCATTAATAACAAAGAACGTTGTCGGCAAGGTTTTTGCTGCTGATGGTCAACTCAACGCATACTGCCCCTTTAGCCGGTGACACATTGCTTTCAAAATCCTTCAGCATCATATTGGTTTTGGTTAAGTCTTGATCTCCCTTACCAAGTTTCCGATACATCACATAAGGCATAATATTAATTGCGGCCCCTCCATCGATAAGTATCTTAGATACAGGCTGCCCATCAACTCTGCCTTTCACAAACAAAGCCTTAAGATGCTGTCTCTCGTCATCGGTAGGTTTCTCAAAAACAGCCATCATTGGATCTAGCGTCAACTGAGCTACTTGATCAGAGAGAACAACTTCTTCCTCATTATCAGATAGTGCCAAAAACTCCTTCGGCAACATAAATACCATATTAACATCTGCCGATGGGCCCTTATTTTTATGTCTCACCTGCCACTGCTGATTGCCAGATCTCTCATTGGAGGAATTTTCCTCTCGGTATAGGTTCTCCTGACGCTCACGTTGCATCCTCCTTTTCTGTGTCCTTGTTAAACCCTCTAGGCACCATTAAGGGAGCTTAGTTTTCCAAACCGGCTGATAACAGGTCCTAGTTGATTCTACATGACGTATATTAGGATCCCTGTAAAATATTTCTTCATCGAGAACTCTTGCGTTTGCCATCTCTTCAAGCTCCTCTTGATTCCTTGGAAAGTATCCAGCACATTTACCAAGCCTCTCATGTACACTAAGCCTGCCCCCTAGTCGATCATGCACTGATGCTCTACCTGTGATCGGCTCATTGATAGATAAACCCTGATTGCCAGGTTGAAACCTCCTTTCTGACCGATTAACTCTATAATAACCATTGCACTCCGGGCAATTTTTAACAGTAGGTAATTTAATACCTTCTTCCCAACAATGGATGAAAAACGGACACCTCCAATGATCCTTATGCCGATACCACTCTTCTCGGCTTCTCTCTTCTTGCTGCTGTCGATATCGGTCCCTTCGCTGACGCCAACCCTCCTACTGCCTTCGATGGGTAATCACAATGCCAGGTCGAGGGGGTTTTCCGGAACTACTACTTTCTCCCAGCAGTCCCTTACTTTTTGCATCATCGGTAGTTATCCGATGTTGGGGATCCACTGATGCATTTTTCTCAGCAGCTTCTGATGTCAACACCTTGGTCTTACCTTTGGCATCCAACATATTCGCTGGAAAAGGGTGTTGATCAATTTTCATCGGCTTCTGGGTCTTGGAATTACCAAACTTAATTCTCCCAGATTCAATAGCTAATTGTAACTATTGCCTGAATACTTTGCACTCATTTGTACTATGTGAAGTTGCATTGTGCCATTTGCAGTACATAATTTTCTTCAACTCTTCTGCCGATGGAATCACATGATTAGGTGACAGTTTAATCTGGCCCTCTTGAAGCAGAAGATCAAATATCTTGTCAGCCTTGGTGATATCAAAAGTAAACTTTTCTGGCTCTTTCTGAACAAAGGCACAAGATATCGGCTTTTTATTCTTAACGCACTCAGCTAAGCCGATAACTGATTCTTCATCTGAATTAGAATCTTCTACCTCTCCGACAAATGATACCTTCTTACTCCAATTCTTTTTAGGTTCAAAAACCCTAGTATCTTGATTAGAGATCCTTTGCATGAGATGACTCAGGCTTTCAAACTCCTGAGAAGCATATCTGTCCTTAAGGTGTGGCAATAATCCTTGGAAAGCCAGATCGGCAAGCTGCCGATCATCCAGTACCAGGCTGTAGCGCTTATTTTTTACATCTCGTAGCCTTTGCACAAAGCTTTCTACCGATTCATCATTACGCTATCTCAATTTTACCAAATCGGTAAGCTTCTTTTCATAGATTCCACCAAAGAAATATTTATGAAATTGGTTTTCTAGATCAGCCCAAGTAATAATAGAATTTGGCGGTAATGAAATAAACCATGTGAATGCCGATCCAGACAAAGATGATGAAAATAATCAAACTCTTAATTCATCTCTGCTAGCTGCTCTCCACATTGAATAATGAAGCGATTAACATGTTCCATGGTTGATGTATCGTCTTGCCCAGAGAACTTAGTGAATTGTACCGATTTGGGAGAGGAATTAAATCATATGCCGGAGGGTATGGAGTCCGATAAGAATAAGTATTGACCTTGGGCTTTATCCCAAACTGATCCTTCATAATTTCTGCTATCTTATCGGCCCAAAAAGCATCAGCCTCCTGTTGACGAGCTGGCTGAATTTCTACAGGAGGTACCTGCTGATATCCCTCTACATATCTTTGTGGCCCACGATCTCCAGCAATCGGCATATTTGCCGTTACTTGTGGTCCATTAACCTGCTGGAAAGGATTCATCGGCTGAGCTACCGATGCTTGATTCTGAAAACCAGCTTGCATATGATCTTGATGAATCCCCGTAACCTGCTGATTTTGCTGAACTGTATGTTGAACAGGCAACTGTCCTGACCAACCATTATTAGAACTCATCGGTACAAAATTTGCCGATGGCTGTTAATTTGCTGATATTGTTGGATAATTATAACTAGCTTGAGGCATGAACTGGACTCCAGGTTGACTCATAGCAGGAGCCTTCTGCTGCATCGGCAGTAAGCTTGCCAATGGACTTGAATTAGGTGTTTGAACCAAAGGCATCTGGAAACCTCCTGGAGTTGGTTGCACAGTAGTTGCTGTGGCATATTGAGGCACTTGAGCCATCGGCGAAACAGCCGATGGTATAGGAGCTTTTCCTGCTGCATCAAACACTTGAGGTAACTCTTCTCCTGCTGATTAGCCCACTATGACCGTCTTGACACGTGCCAAAAAACGGTGTCAACAGCGGTGCTGTTAACCATTTCTCTGACAGGGTCACGCACAGGGTGTGACGCAAGAAGACAAACTCCTCCATGGCCTCTAGGGGCTCAAGGGCCCTCAGGCCCGCGTGTTAGCCTCTTGAGCAGGCCTCATTCGCCATGAAGAAGCCTCCAGAAGGCGCACCTGGGGAGCTCGGTCCAAGATGACATAGCCTAACACTCAGCGTGTCAGAATAGAGCAGCCGGACGACGCTCAAAGCTTCTTCGGCTCCACGACATCGCCACGGTCCACATGATGCCGTTGCAAGACTCTCCTGGACTCTAGCGCATGTAGACCATAGGCTGAACTCCCCCAAACCGCCATGTACCCGACCTACCTCAGAATATAAGGGGGAGGACGGATCCTAAGACGGAGGAGGACGATTCCACGCAGATCATTCGCGTCCTCTCCATTCCACTCGAGTTCTGCACCGAGAGCAGAGCAAGACAGAGAGGGAAACCGAGAGCTCCTCCATCGTATCCGTTGTCTTCCTCCTCTTCGGTAAGGGGGAAGGCTCCACCGGCGGTGAGGCACCCCTAGGATCAGCACCGAGCAATCCCCTACCAAATCTCTCTCTCTCTCTCTCCTGTACACTCTGCTGTAACCCCTAGATTTTGGGTGCTGTTGAGTATAAAGATCATCAGCTGCTGGAGTAGGGCATCGATTGGCCCAAACCAGGATAAACCGTTGCGTCCCATCTGTGATTCTTGTGTCCTTGAGTCCACCCGAGCCACCAGAGACACACACTCTGACACTATCACGAACAACAATGCTTGCCGCGATTCTGACCCCACGATAGAGGGCTAAAGTGCTAACATGTGACTTTACTCTCTTTCTCTCTCCTCTCCCTCTTACCTTTTAGCCACCTTTTAGCACCTAGATCCAAACAGTCATCTTGGCCTAAACTTTAGCACCTTTAGCCCATTGGCTAATCTTTAATCCTTGGGCTAAAGAACCAAACAGGATATAAGGCTCACTGCATGTAGAGTGCGACAGTTTTTTCTTTCCACTATGGTGTGCTCTAGAGCACTTGCTCCAGAGTGATCCGGTGCGACTTGTGTCACTACTGAGGGCAGACAGGCTCCCGCACCCGACTTATCTCTGCCTACCCATGCCCCGTGAGATTCAGCTGCCCTCTCCCTCATGCCATCAGCGAGCTCGCCGGAGAAGGCTGAGATTGGCCCCCTGCCCAGTAGTTAGTAGCTAGTACTTGTAGGTTGCATGGATGTGTGTCTCCCCTCGGGGAAGGTCCTGTCTTGATGTTGTTGCTGCCATCGCCGTAGTTTTCCTCGGCGTCTTCCTCGCCGTCGACGGTGCTGCTTCCAAGGTTAGTAGAAATAAAACAAATCCACTCTCTCAAGCAGTTCCATCTTCACCCCTTCTCTGCCTATGGCTGTTTGAGCTCCATTGCCATCGCCCTTGGTCCGTCTAGGTTCAAGGATGAATTGGTGGCTGTGCTTCTAGATCGGGCCTCTTGCTAGATGGATCCGGTCTCCGGTGATGGCTCTCAAGTCTTCCTGGCTCCGGCTGCTTCATCCGACTCCTCTAACTCCACCTGACACCCCTGTGCAGCACTGCGTTGAGTGCCACCGGGCCTTCGTCGACCATATCGCCACATGCCCTAGAAATTGCCATCGCATGGCCCTGACGAAGTTTCTACTCCGGTGCGATGCAGGCAGTTAACTACTGTGTTGCTTCTTTGAGACTTGTCATCCTTGCTAGGGTGGGTTTTATTTTCAATCCGTGGATGCAACCTCTAATTCACGGTCTCTACAGAGGTGTTTGTCTGAGTCCGGTATTGCTTACTTCGTATCTTCAGCTCACCTTCCAACCTCTAGAGCTTCAATGCGGAAGGGAGGCCCTTGATGGTATTTGTCGCCATTGCCCGCTGATAGCATTCACTGTGTTCCCAATGGGGCATTCGAAAGACCTTTTGACACCTTTGGGAGATTCGAATTAGGAGAACTTATTAAAATTTACTTGCTTAGTATCTACTCTTGGGATGTAGTCTCTTGAAGTAGCCATAGTTTCCTTCCATGCCACTTGATGGTTTCTACAATGTAATTGGGAATTTATTTCCCAAATCTATGTACTCTGGTTCTAATGTCTTAATATATGTGATTTTTTTAAAAAAGAGTGATCCAGCACAATAGTATATGCACAACTGTTTGTGTGTAGATCACTGGTCCAGCGCTACAATAGCCTTATGAATTGGGTTGGACAAAAGGAGTAGAAGTGGTTGAGACAAAACATAGACAAAATGGATTTTTTTAAAGGTCTAGCTTAATAATAAAAGAAAATAAAGTTTTTTAGTGCCAATAGCGCTACAACAGATTACCATCCTAGTGGACCACTAGGATGGGGTATTAGTAACCTATGTCTATTACTTACTAATTTGTAAAATCACTAGATACTTGTGTGACTTTGCACCCGCTTGTAGCAAAAGCATGAAACTATATATCATGGATTAAACTATAATAGACACTCTTGTTGCTATAAAATTCTTCAGTCTCTCTCCCGCCAAAGCAACCAGATCGTAAGTATGGCTGAGGTGTGCATAACTTTACTGCTACCTGACTTAAGTTGACATATTTCAGGAGCGGACTGTGTTGAAGAAAGATTCGAACCGAACGTCCCCTCCCTACTCTAGTGAGAGCAGCCGCCGCCACTGCTGCCGCCCCCTGCTTCCACCACTATTGGTCCTCCTCCCTTCTCCCTCTGGCATCTCACCGAAGGTCGGAGGGAGTAGGGATGCATTGCTTTAATAAGTTTTCTAGTAGATCAAGTCCTTTAGGGTTAGGTCTCTCCAAGCCAATTTTCTTTGTATTGGGGATTTACCTCATTCTCCTCCTACTCGGCGACTGTGACGGGGCAAGGTGGATTCATTTTCTCCATGGCAGCTATATTGAAGATGAGGGCGACAACTATGGCTTCATCAACTTCCTTAGAATGATGACATGAAGACTTAGTTTTCTGAGTAGCGACATCAAGGTGGAGATGATGTCGCCGCCATGGAATAGTTTTCTTGGTCTCTTCTCTATTTAGTTGTGGTTTGATCTGACGACAATGAAGGACCAAGGAGAATAAGCTTTAGATCAGTCTTCCTTACTCTTTGGTGGTAGAAAGAAGAAAGAAGACACAGAAAGAAGAAGTTTCTCAACTCTACCTACAGGAATGTCAGCCATCATTCGTTGGGCACATGTTCTCAGGCCTTTTGCCGAGTGTTTGCCTGTGCAGTCATCCATATGAATCACCATGTAGGTTTAGATTTGAGATTTGGAGCTATACAAAGCGTGCGTACAACATTGATGAAAATTGGTTTCTAGATATACATAGTGTATTCTAGAATTTTTGTGACATGATGATATACTCAGCTATAATCTAATATAATTCTTCTTTCGAATAGAAAAAAATTTATTGTTACCCGCTACCGGCCTTACGAATGAAGATTGTAAGTCCTCTTTGCAGGAACTTGGATCAAAAGCAGTGGAGGTGATCCAAGTGGCAATCAACTTCCATAGTTGCCTAGAGAAGGGGCACATCAGTAGCTTCTTTCTCAATTTTTGTACATACACTAGTCCAAAATCACTTGTTCCTTATCCCTTGTTACTAGTTTTTTTATCAATATTGGCTGCCCGTCGTGGGTTCAGAACTGCGGCATGCATCATTTTGTTTGTTGGAGGTTGGTGTGTGGATCTTCGGTGGCTTGAGCACTCAAAACACTCAGGGACATAGGTGATTTAGCCTTGTTCGGGCTTCTGAGCTTTATGTGTAGTAGTATGGTGTTCTGTGGGTTAGGAATGCTCAAACGAGTGTTCATACAATGGAGGAATAGAGAGGGAGAGAGTGGTAGGGGATAGCGTGGTGTTATTCTATGGTTCTTGATAGATCGTATGATCCTCTGATCGTCCCATATGAGAGCTCATGCATCCCTTTATATACTTAGGAGGATGGGAGTACAAAATCTTGTGATTTCCTCTAGGGTTTCTTGCCTTGTTCTCTAGTCTCTTTCTTTTGCTTGGCGTTGCCGGGTACATTTTTTTGTGTAGGAGGGGCCGACAACATCGCAACCATTCCATGACATCTCTGCCATAGTCTGGCACTTGACCACCAGGTGCTATTTGCAGTAGCGGAGCGTTCCCTAGGTGGAACTTTTCTTGGCTTCCATATAATACACAAGGATCCTCCTCCCACCCAAAGGGACTGATGAGTGGGTCTGGAGCCCTCGCCTCTGCGGGCTGGGAAAGTTCTTTGTCTTGATGTGTCAATCCTCGGGCATGACCCTACCGAGGGAGTGGCCCACATCACCTCATGGTGGAGTTTTTCTTTTGTGCCTGTCAGGCCTTGGATCGCCTAATAGATTCCGGGGATTGGCTTGTGACTTGGCTTGGGACAGTTGTTGGCCCTGAGCCAAGGTTGGGGGTGCCCGCCATGGCTGTCGCTCGGTCGAGGCTCTCCATTGATCAGGAATCCTTGTGTCCTGGCTGAGCCCTTGAGCTCTGAGTAATGGTGACTCTTGACTTCTCAGCCTTGACTCTCTGACATCGAGTACTTCGTCAGGGAAGGGCCATTTATGTGCTGCTGAGCCATCCTTCTCCTAATAGTGGGTGTGTGTGAGCGTACCCGATGGGTATGGCCCCTGAGCCCTAGGTTGATTCGGAGACTCTGCTAAGGGATTAGTCGGATTATCGAGTCTTCAACCTAGGGAATTAACATACCCCTATGTTACACTCTCATTAAGAACTCTCAAGCCTTTCATGGCCTCTTGGGTTGCGCCTAGGATGGCGATGAGGGATTTGGGAGCTATACCCATCGGGTACGCTCATGCGCACCATCTGGTCAGAGTTGGGCAGAACCCAAGCATGCCTACGACCACTGCTCAGGGCTCGGGGGCTCGCTAGGGCCCCATGCTCCCGAGCGATAGTAGCCCAAGCCAGACTTTAGCCCAACACCTGCCTAAGGGAGAGGGGTAGGGGCTAGTATATATAGGCCGGAGCGTCAATCTTGAGCCCTCGAATCAAACCGACTTGAATACATGACGTATATGCAATCCTTAAGGCGGTGGAGAACCGACGTAGCGAGGTGGCGACTGACAAGTGGCCCCAGGGGTTGGCCGGCTTGCAGGTGGGGCCGGTCAGCCCCACATGTCATCCTCTATAGGTCTGCTTCGGTGGCATGGCTTCTGGTGTCCTCTAGAACCTTCTGGAGTAGATGTCGCTGTGGATAAGTGTGATTTTATTTGACGGTTTTCTTGTGGATCCTGTTGGTCTTTGGTTGGATGTCTTTTTGAGGACATGAGGGATGCCTTCACAACTTTTGGGGTGGGGCGACGCCCTCAATGAGCTTCAAACCGGTAGAGCCTGAGCGAGGGCCTGGCCAGTCCTTCACGGGATCGCCTGCTGGCTTTGGGCCTCTATGAGGCACCAACTTACCTGCCTACCGTGGGTGCTTGGTGCTAGTTCATCGCTTAGTGACCCACCCCTGTCGATGAGTATGATGTTCTCGAAGCATTGGCTGAGCCCCACAGAACCTCACAGAGCGTTGGCTTGGTGCCACTTACCCGAGCCTGCTAGACGGGCCCATCACCCGTTCTCAGAGCCTGATATTGAGCTTGGATCCACCATGCGCCACTGTTGAACCCATAGCTGCTAAGCGAACATGGCTCAATGAAGAATGGTCAGAGCACTGTGTGGATGAGCCTGGTATCATCCACCCTCGCCGCATTCCGTTGTAGTGTAACCACATCGTCACTGCATGTTGGTCAACTAGAATCTGAGCGAATCAAGGTTAGGAAAGAGGTGATTTCCTTACCTGAGATCTGGGCAGCCAGGTCTCACTGCTTCCGGGCAGATCCAAGTGCCCCACCAAGCCCGTGCTTCATGGTATGCATGCGCCACCATAATCCTAGTCCTTCATGTGCACTGCCCTCGGTCTCAGCGTCCTAGGATAGGTCGCCCTAGCTAGGCTACGCTGCTATAGGCCTATGCGCAGTTGTTTCCCTTAGCCTCTGCACATATCTGGGTGCCTCCTCATGCTACGTGTGATTGGGCATTGGGCTACGGACATCGAGCTCTGCATAGCTCGAGATCTTCCCTAGCCCCCAAAGGTGTGAGAGAGGGAGAGGCAGGGGCGGTGATGGAGGGGCCCGACCAAGCTCGCTCTAGACATGGGGAGAGAATAGGTGATCATAGAGCACGAGGGAGGGAGACAGGTGAGAGAGAGAGAGAGAGGCGGCTAGTGGGCAGGAAGAGAAGGGTAGGTTGTGTTCCTCATTGTGTGTTGTATAATGTGAGGCTGGTAGTGGGCCCAGAAGGCTGGATGGTACTTAGCGGACTGGCCTCATACCTGCCTATAAAATATCCCTCATTTTAATATGAAAATAGAGACTCAACTCTGTTTGTGTATTTTTAGAGAAAATATTTTATTAGGTGTCTCTATAAATACGCTGTTCATCTCTAAAAATCATGAGTACTTTCGGAGATACAGAAAATTTTTAACCACGTCTGTTAATAAAAGGAGTTATCTTCTTAAATCATTTTTGTAGTCGGCAACTGGAAAAAGTGAAGTTTGTCATGATTTGACCTTGGACATAAACTGCATAGCCACGAGACAAGAGTGGAAAAAAAAATAAAAAAAAGGGAGACGATAACATCTGAAGCCAAGAAATTGAGCCATAATAGCTTGTATATTACATAGAATTGGTACCGATGGACAAAGTGTAGACTACTTGTAGAGAGGGCAATTACCATAGTATAAATTAATAAAACTATATACAATTTTTTTTCACATAATAACAAACCCCAATATATAGCGAAAAGGCTAACTGCGGTGCGTATTCGCGTTCAGAGGTTCATGCATCATGCATGCATAGGCGCGTCCGCGGGGCGTCGGTGGGTGGACGGACATGCACATGCACATGCAGCTGATGATGAGCAGGTAGCCCGCCCGTTGGTGGCGGTGGACGCGGTGCGGCGCCGCGAGGTGACACGGCATAATATTTGTTTTTTGTTTTTTGCTCGTTCGGCCGCCCGCCCGGCTACGACGACTGAAGTCTGGAACACATGGCATGTCGTGTAGGGAGGCAGCTGGTAAAGCGTGTTGAAGACGGACGCGCGCGATCGAGCGAAGGACGACAGCGACACACGGTCCTGTCAAAAGCACATGAAGATACCGCCTCCAGCGAAGGGGACGGCAGACTTCGGCCAAAGTGTCAACGGGAACGGGCGACGATGATGCTCTACCGCCACACCACCCTGATCACCGAACCGTGTCGTGTAGATCAGAATTCGTTATATCAACAATGCCAACTGGTGTTATTAGTGGACAGCACAAAAGTAGTATCTAGCTAGCTAGACCAATCATATATATACACAGTCTGCGTGGTGCCGGCGGAGCAGGTTAGGGCTTGTTTAGTTCCTGAAATATTTTATGAAAGGTTACTGTAGCACTTTTCGTTGTTATTTGATAATTAGTGTCTAATCATGACTTAATTAGGTTTAAAAGATTCGTCTCGTCTATTTCGTATAAACTGTGTAATTAGTTTTATTTTTTTATCTATATTTAATACTCCAGTGTCAAAGATTCGATGTGACAAAGAATCCACTATTTTTTTCGCAAAATATTTTGGAACTAAACAAGGCCTTAGTATATAAAAAACAATATACCTGCGGGAATGATGCATGCATGATTGGGGTTGGCACAATCGGGTATAGTATAGTTGTATAAAGATGAAGCATACACTACTACATGCATGATACAGAGTTCTCTTGTACAGTATGATCTTGGACAAGCAAACGTGTCTATATTAATTGATCGAACATACTAGCTGCATGCGCCCGTGGAGCACCCTTGCGTACCATTCGATGCTGTAATGTTGGTGGCGTCCTACATCCAAATTTCCGTGGGACTTCACGCGAATTCCGACACTGCTGAATCGCCCAACGGAAACAGCCAATCCGGGCCGCTAACTAGTATACTTGAGCTGAGTTTACCGTAACCGATGGAAACGCATGGCTTGGTTCTCTCTCGCCTGGTTCGCATCGCGCCACTCACAAATGGGAAAGAGCTTTGCCTGGCTAACCAGCTGGCCAAGCCATTTCAGCTTTTCTGTGTTTGAGCATCTAAAAGCATCTCCAAAAGACTCTCTATATCCTTCCTAAATGTCAGGAATAGAGATTTTAGTAAAAAACTACCCTCCAATAGCTCATCTAAATGATTATCCAAATATAGCGTTTTCTATTCCAGATTTTTCGTTAGACAAAAATAGAAGATGAGAATGACTCTCTAGAGTGCGCATGAGATTTAGATGAACTGTTGGAGAATGAAAAGATATAGAAAGCGATTTTCATGCAAATGACTCTCTAAATGACTCTAAGAATCTTTTTTAAGAAGGCTCGCTCTCTATATCTTTTCACTCTTTAACAACTTCTCTATATCTTGCGTGTACTCTAGAGAGCCAACTAATCCCACTCTCCATCTTCGGCTAGTGAAAATTTTGAATAGAGGATGATAAAATTTGGAGATCTGATTAAAGAAGCTGTCTGAGGGTATTTTTCGTCAAAATCTCTATTTCTATCAATAAGGAAGGATATAAGGTCAGTCTCAGTGAGGGTTTCATATTTCAGTTTTCAACACATCTATATTTTAGAAACAGTGCAGAAGAGTTTCATCCTTATGACACTTTTTACTACTATGAAACTTTTATCATCTCTCTCTTCACCAATACAGTGCTATGTCAACATATTTTTTTTAGCAGAGCTATGTCAAATATTTAATGCCCATGAAAGTCTCATAAAACTCCCATTAAAATTAGCCTAATAAGACTCTTGAAGTTGCTCTTAGAAAATGAAGACTCGTCTGCTAGGCAAAAGTATGGTGATAATTATTAGCAACCCAGGGAATACTTGCTCGACAAGGTAACACGTACTGAACAAAGAAACCAAGGAGGCGGGGGCCTCGGTCAGTTGGTGTCTTGGGGTGCAGAAGGCAATATGATACAACCGGAGACGGTTCAAGATTCATATCAGAAACGTGAAACAAGTGTCTCCAAATTTGGGTCTATGATGTGGACCACATTCATGACATGTTATTTAAGTCTCTGATATGGTCTCATTGGAGATGGATTTTTCATAGATCACTGTCTTTGCTATGTTTGTCAAGGCGAGATTTGTATGACACGCATGTTAGATCAAACTCATCTGAGTCGCTTTACTTTTTTTTGCATGTCTCTGATTCCATTCAGTCAGAGACACAGGTCGTTGGACCCAGGTCTCTAATGTGCCTACATCAGAAACGAGATTGTTTTAACACGTGTCTCAGATGTTCCTTATCCCAGAAATGTTTGACATATTTCTACATATCTCTTGTCTCTCACTGGCCTCATCTCGAACTCTTTAGGTTGGGACACGTGCCGAACTACCCACCTTGGCCCGACCCTTGTTAGAGAAAGGTAGAAATCACATTTGATGATAACATAGGCATTAGTATCAATTCAAACACATCACAGGCTTCCATACACACCTCACAATGGCGATTAATTCATGGATGCACTTAGTACAATAAAAAGCTCGTGTACATCTAGTTCACAAGCTAAAGGTCCAAGACGATCACATTAGAGATGTGTCTTGTTGATACTTGGCCGTAGACAAACTCGTGACGTGTAATAATAATACACATCTCTTATTAGACGTCTGTAACGCTTCTCATTTTAGTGTCACTGATGCGCCCGTCTTTTTTATATGTTTTTGTCATATAGTTAATTATATTTATATAAACAAACTCTAACAAAATTCTCTGTTTTCTCTCTCTGTTAGTTAGAAACCCTGAAGCATATCCGTTTATACAATAACAGTCTGCTCAGTGACTGTAAAATTAATTCTCACAACACTTGCTGCATGCCTGTATATATATCCAAAAGCACGATAAAAATTACATGCTCTGCTGTTCAGGAAAAACTACAACCGCCCACACGTTGCTGCAGGGCTGCTTTTTAATCACAAATTCACAAAGAAGAACAAGAATCACATATCCAAGAAAAAGAAACCCAATGAACAATGAACAATGCGCAGTAGTTGGATGAGCCGGGGGAGGATGTATCAGTATCACTGCATCTCGATCAGTTGCGGCTGCACTCGGCGGGGAGTCCTTGCGGGAACCTCCACCCATCCTGGCAGTAGTTGTAGCGCATGAAGTTTTTCTCCGCCCACCTGACGGTGCCCCACTCGGCGCTGTCGAGCTGCCTGTGCATCCACCCGTCACTGCCGGCGCGGCACACGCCGCCGCTGACGCAGGCGTTGGCGGAGTAGCTGCGGTAGGAGACGACGAAGGGCGCGCTGGACCAGTCGATGGGCACCTTGCCCTTCTCGGTGGCCCAGTAGCTGCCGTCCCACAGCGTGGCGTGCAGCGTCATGGGCTTGGAGCTCGGGTACGGCAGGTCGGCGTAGCGCTTGAAGGACCGGATGAAGAGGTTGTCCACCTTGAAGAGGACGTTCTCCGGGTTCCAGATGATGGTGTAGGTGTGGTAGTCGGCGGAGGGGTCGAACCACAGGTCGAACTGGTGCTCCTTCTTGCCGTCCCCGTTGGCCCACACGTTGGTGTTGAGTACCACCGGCTGCCCGCTCGAGTTGCCCATGAACTCCATGTCGATCTCGTCGTGCCCGTCGCCGTCGCCAGAAGAAAGCTGCAATTATTATCCATACATATAACGTCAGTATATATAGCAAGTGAGTCAGCTGAACATCATATCAAGGGATCTTTTGGTCAGAACGCTGGCTGATGACTTACGTAGAAGCAGGACACGGTGCCGGCGGAGTTCCCCCGGATGAGCTTCATCTCGATGCTGAACTCGCCGTAGAGGAACTGCTCCTTGGAGTTGAAGCCGGCGGCGCCAGAGTGCTGGTCGAGGCTGAGCATCACCACCTTCTGGCCCGAAGCGTCGTATCCCTCACGGACGGTGCCGTCCGTGGTGAACTTGGCGCCAAGCCAGGACTTCGCCGAGGCGGCCTGCAAGAGCGCGAGGGCGACGGCGAGCACCGCCAGAGAACGCGGTGCCATGCTGGCTGCTGCTCTAGAAGAGCTGTTTGGTTACGGGCTTAGAAAGTGGAGGGGGCTTGGTTTGTGGTTCGAAGAAGCACAGCAGATGGCGCCGCTTTATACTGGTGGCGTCGAGGTCTGCCCCTTCTGGGGCTGGGCCATGGGGCACCTTTTTTTTTGCATGCATTATCGGGTGGGCGCGATGGTCGTTACAATTATTCGGGCAGCACATGGGTGCAATCAACGATAATCTCGTTCGGGTGTTCATACATTGGCAGTTTGACGATGTGGTGTCTTAAGGAACACTAGACTATTGTGGGACCAGGAAATTGGGTATAAGGAAACGGGTGGAGTACGTGGAGGATGGCCGACGATGGGCTATTATTGTGTCATATGTCCATTTTATCTATCAGTATGACTACTTCACTGGTACAAAATTTTCACAAGTCTTCTTCGGGAAGAGATAAATAAAAACCACAGCACGCCTTTGGATATTCAATAGGCAGAACACATATCATTCTTTTTATTAACAAATTGATACTGACAGTGCCTTTTCTATTGATATAGGAGAAAGATACAGGCAATTAGCGCTAGAAAACTATACACAGAAAAGGAGAAAAAACAACAACATCTACAACAACAACAACTAAACTCTACTCCCCGCTATCTAAAAAAAAACTAAACTCTACTCTCGGGGCTTGGGGGCTCAGCCAAGACACACGGATTCCCGACCTAAGGGGAGCCCCGGCCGAGCCACTGCCCTAGCAGTCATCCCAATCACCATGACTCGGGGCCAACAACCATCCCGGGCTAAGACCAGAAGCCAGTTTCAGAATCTATCAGGCACTCAGGGCCTAACAGACACAAAAGTGCTACACACCATCCCGTTCAATGCCCATGAGGCATGGTTGGCCACTCGCTCAGCAAGGTCACATCGAGGGCGTGACGTGTCAAGACAAGGAACTTCCAAAGCCCACGACGGAGGGGCTCCAGGCTTGATTAGTAGCCCCTCTAGGCAGAACTATCCTGACGTGTCAAAGAAGTTGGGAAGCTTCACCCAGGGAAGGCACTGCTGCGCAGACAACACCTGGCAGTAAGAACGCAATGTGATCGACTATAAACTGATCTAGAGACCGCTTAGGCTGATGTTGAGCTCGTTCTTCGCCTGGATAGATTCCCAAACCTCTCCCCGGAGGACCCATCCGGGAGGAGCATGTGGAGGTTGCCCTAGGACTAGCAAGGCCGTTTAGGATGCCGCCAAATCTCGCCGGGAGATGTGACGAACAACAAGAGGGGTTGGAGAAGGGGTAAAAGGGTGTTTGTAGATGATTTTGACAATTGGAAGTTGGGATGCTCAATTGGTCGTGATCCTCTCATATATATATAGAGGGGGTGGTCTTATCATAGTATGAAACAAGTCCAAATCATAATCTCCAAGTTTTCACATCCCAAAACAACCAAAAACCGAATTGGAAACAATCTGAGTTGGTTTCCAACAGAGGAGTCGGCTTAGCTGACTTGGGAGTCTGCTAAGCCGACTATTTCGAGCACCAACACTGCTTGTCGGCCGGCTAGGAGGGGGAGTCGGCTTACCCGACTGGGTCGGCTAAGCTGGCTGGAGGCTTGCAGGTCGGCTAAGGCGACTGGCTCAGGGCTCGTGCGGCTCGTTTCTTCTCCACGCGTTTCTATCGCTATTTGGCTGCGCCATTTGACCTCCAACATATCTATGATGTTTATGACTTGCTGGAGATGCCCATGAACCACGTCAAGAAACTTTTGAGTGTCAACAACAGTGTATCATTCATTTTTAATATATGGATACTAACAGTGCCTGTTCTTATTGATATAGAAGAAAGATACACACAATTAGCCCTAGAAAACTATACATGGAAAAGTAGAAAAAAACAACAATGACTACAACAAGAACAACTAAACTCTACTCCCGAGCTGGCATACAAACCGACACAAGACCCAAATATGGCCACAATTCTCCATGAAACCTTTCTTGGTGCACAGGGACCTCACAAGAGACCCAAATAGGTAGTTTAGAATGATCTATTTCCAAACAATGCTAATTTCAAATTGACTCAAGAATACAGTATATTTCACGGGAATTTACATCTAAAATGGTCTATTTTGGGAGAAATCACATTATTTGGTTCTAATCAATATTGATGCCCTTAATGCTAACAAGCGCTTGTGGAAACTACCCTTCAAAAACCAATATTTTCGTCTGGTACCTCAAGTTATGTTGACATTGGATAATCTAGCAAAATGCAATTAGCAAGGCAGTGAAACATGTTGCCTTGGAGCACGCAACTGGTCTAGGCTATAACAGTGCTACATGCATTCGACAACTGGTTAGGAGGTATTAGAAACAATCTAAAGCCATTAATTTTGCTAGGGGAGTCCTCTCCTTGTTGCTCTTTATGTTTAAGCAGAAATGACATTGTTTTTTTGAAAAAAAATCTATTTCCCTAGTGCAGGTGTTATTTATTAC
This sequence comes from Saccharum spontaneum, assembly GCA_022457205.1. NCBI lineage: Eukaryota > Viridiplantae > Streptophyta > Magnoliopsida > Poales > Poaceae > Saccharum > Saccharum spontaneum. The sequence goes on from CM039606.1 coordinate 16,004,001, forward strand.
TCAATTATTGGTCCATACTCGAAAAGCCGGATTCACAGAGTTTGATTGTGGCGGTGTCATAACAGTTGTGACAGGTGACAAGGGTAACTTTTTAAAGACACCTAATAACCGCCAAATTATATTGGTCTTCTCTTTTTTGTGTGCTGTCTGCGTGTTTAGGCAGAGGTTAGAAGTGCTTTTCGATCAAGTCTTCGTATCATCTAAGCTGTAATAATATCTCTGACATTTTAATAGAAAAGTTCCTTTACAAATAAAAAATCATTCACATATGTGTGGGGCTGAACAAGTCTGGGGTGGTTTTACAACCGGTGCACATAATTATGTCTATAAGCAAACAAAAACATTAAGTGGAGACTCAAAAAATGAGTAGACCTAGGCTCCATCACTGATGATGGCTCGCTGGATAATCTCTGCTTTTCATTGCATTATATATTAGTTACACATTCGTACCAACCGGTCGCACGCATCAAATTAGGCAACGTCGTTGAGGACATGCCATGTTAGCATGGATAACGAACTTAAGGAAGATAGTCCTGATTATCAGCTAAGCGGACAAAACTGTGCTTGGCCCCTATCGCTCAATGATGTATTGCGGGTTACCTCTATACTCCATCCATGTTGGTAAAAGAAGTCGTTTTAGACAATGACACGGTCTCCAAAGCATAACTTTGACTTCATTTTTCTATAAAAATATTTATTCAAAAGTGATATATGTATACTTTTATGAAAGTATATTTCAAGACAAATCTATTCATATTGTTTTCACATTTTCAAACTCAACAACTTAAAATTTATTTATGATTTATATTTTCAATGTTTGACCCAAACCTTGTCTAAAACGACTTCTTTTACCAACATGGAGGGAGTATATATATAAAACGAAAAAAAACGAGAGATGCAATCATCCACCGGCAGACAAAACCTACCCGACCATGGTTTCTCCTAGCGATTTTTTTTGCTGTGCCAACATGAGAGGCTACTCTCAGTCTCTTCCCTACCCGTCCTACCCCGAGATGGCACCCTGATCCGGCATCGATATCTCCATCTCATGTGTCGCCACCTGAGCACTGCTCTCTCCTATTGCGTCACCCCATCTATGCCAGCATTGCTCCATCTTGGAGCATGGACCCACCACGCCGCCCCTCCCCACACCACAGCCTTTCCACGTCGCGCCCTCTTCGGGCTGCACTCTAAAACGATACTCTGAAACTTTAGAGTACGAATATAGAGTAAAAACTGCTGCACTGGGTACTCTAAAACGATACTCTATCTTTTCTCTCACTCTATATTTAGAGTGGTACAGTACTTACTCTATACTCTATAGTGGCGGCCCCACTAGCTAAACAAAGGAAAAAATGCACCATTAAATTCGTCTCAATAAATCCTTCAAAAGTAGATCACACATGGATATATTTAGATAAAGTGACAAGTGGGTCCCACAGTGGATAAAGTGGATAGAGGATGATATAGAGGATGGATGGGTGCGGGAGAATTGAATATAGAGGAGAGAATCTTGCTGACTAGGGCGTATAGAGGATGAATATAGAGTTCCATGAGTGCGGGTAGTCTCGGCGGCGCCCCCACTCTATTGCGTGCATTGTGCTCCCGTCCCCACACCCTATATATGTCCAATCCATCACGTCAACTACAACAAGATCCATGGGTGTGGTGCCCTAGGTAGGTCCGGATCCATGGGTGCAGTTGCGGAGCAGGTTTGGACCATGGGTGTAGTGGCGGAGGCTGGTTCCATGACGCCCTTCCCCAACGTCGTTGGTCTCCACTCCGTCTCTCTCCAGCTATGAGATCCACTCTCTACGTTCCTCTCTGGATCTGCATCTCTCTTCCTTGGTCCATGTCGTATGTGATATCCATTCTCTTACTTGCCTGTAGTTGATTCTTTAGAATTGAAGTGCCACAAAGTGTACCTCGTGTTTCTCTATAAGTCTCCATAAATGCGCTGCTCGTGGCCGATAGCGATGACTACTCAATCCCCTTGCTTTCTACCTGTGTGACCCTCGATTCGGTAACTGAAAGGTCTTGATGGCTAGAGAGGGGGGGTGAATAGTCTTTTAAAATTTTCTACAAAGACAAGCTAAACAAGTTTATCAATATAATAAATAGCGAAATGCAATTTTTGCTTGGCCTACGGGGTGTTTGCAAGCCACCTAACCAATTCACAATTCTAGTATATTTGCACTCAACCGCACAAGTCAAACCGCACAACTTAGCTACAACTAAAGCTAACTAGCTACACAAGTTAAGAGCTACACTAACATTGATGAGGTACAGGCCCGATCTTCCGAGAGGTAACCGGTAAGTTCGATTTGTGGAGATCTCGATGTTGGTGATCCGGCTTCAAATCAGACACGATTCGAACCCTGCAACTGTTACACCACTGCTCCGTTGGTTATCAACCAAGCACAACTTGATTGACCTCGCCAAGAAGGCTTTTTCTGCAAGCGAATCGAAGAACACAAGCAAGAAGGTAAAAACACGCAATCTGAAATTGCAAATATGAATGATGCGAATATCAATATAAGGTTCAAGAACTCGGTTCCAAAGGACTAATCGACACAGTGGAGGAGATCAAGAACAGGGGCCCTGGATCACTGTAAAAGGATTTGTCACCACAGTTACAATGAACGATTCAGTTTCTCGATGGAAAACTAAACTCTAAACAAAACCCAATTGTCTAGCAGCGGTGGCGGCTGTTTTTATAGTCTAAGACTTGACCTAGGGTTGAGGACGGCCAGGGGTTGGCGTCCACAACTTGGGCTTAAGGCCCGACACGATACATGGCCAAGTTGGCCTAAATAGGTGACGCAGCACCTTGCCGTGGTCACACAGAATGATCCACGGACCTTATGGAGCTGGGACTAGAGCCAAAACGACGGCGTCGTCGTCCCCTTTCCAACGCATCCAAGAACGCCCCGTTTCGATGTCGTATGAGAGAGTTAAGACCAAAATAGTGACGACATATCTGCTGAATCCGAGGGTGACGTGGCAGCTGAATTGGGGACGAATTGCAACTTGGAGAATACCATAGCGTCGGTGTGTCCAGCGTGGCGATGTCCTCATCATCCTCCCCTTCTTGAATTGGAGCCATCCTCGACTCCATCTTGACGATGTCCTCATCATCCCCTCCTTATAGAATTGGAGTCGTCCTCGACTTCATCCCATCATCAGCGAACTCCTGCAAAAGGTTAGTGACAGCAGGCAATGCATCAGACATAATAGGTTGACAAAACATAGTATAACATGGTGCATCAGGATTATCACATAACTTAGCAGTAGTAGAAGTTGTAGCAAGAAAAGTACCTCCTTTTAACTTAATCCCATTATTTTTAGCAATGTCAGTTGGAGGTTTATTTTTAATCTCTTTAGCATGTTTAATAATTTCCGTAGGAGACAAAGGCAGCAATGTAATTTTCTTGTCCTTATGTATGATAGTGTATGTATTAGTTCTACCATGGTGTAAAGCATCATTATCAAATTCCCATGGACGACCTAACAAAATGGAACAAGCTTGCATAGGGACAACATCAAAATCAGCAGTATCATGATAAGAACCTGTGAAAAAGCTAATACGTGCTGATTTAGTTACCTTAGTCTTACCACTATTATTGAACCATTAAAGTTTATATGGATACGAATGTTGTCGTGTGGTCAAGCCAAGCTTCTCAACTAAATCTGAACTCACCAAGTTATTGCAACTTCCGCTATCAATGATAGTGAGAACACGACAACCTTGCACAATGAAATACATGTGGAACAAATGGTTTCGTTGGATCTTCATCTCTTCTTCATGTCCCACACGTGTACTCAACACACGCTGCACAAGAAGACTAGGGTAGTCTGCGGCAGCAGCCACGGAGTCAATGATGATGGCCTCCTTGTCTTGATCGCCCTCGGTGGAATCTGCATCAATGTTAGCAGCAAGGGCTAAATCTCTTCAACATCACTAGTACTTACATATCCATCCTCGGTAGCAATGAAAGCACGACGACTGGGGCAATCCTTCATGACATATCCCATGCCTTTGCATCGGTGGCAAATGATTTTAGCGCTGGACGAGGAGGAGCTAGTAGAAGCACCTGGAGTGGCACCTTTCTTCTGCACATTAGACAATTGACTTACCCCGGAAGACAATGTAGGTGTAGATGGCTGTGATGCAACAGGAATCTTGGCCGTATCCGGTGCTGAACGCTGCTGAAAATTCCTCTCATTGTTAGACCTAAAGGCTGGTGTTGTTTGCGTCCCTGTACTTCACGTTCTGCCTTAATAGCAAGATGATACAATTGGGAAAAATTGCGCCATTCTTTGTAATCAAGTACATTCTGTATATCATGGTTTAAACCACAAAAAAATCTAGCACTAGCATCATTATCATCTTCATTTATACCACAACGGGCTAAACCAATAAGCAATTCTTGATAGTAAGCTTCTACTCCTTTATCACCTTGTTTTAAAGTTTGTAGTTTCAAACGTAAATCACGTTGGTAATAAGGAGGAACAAAACGAGATTTCATACGTTGCTTTAAAGCATTCCAAGTTTGAGGCACAACAGCAGCATTATTAGCATTGCAAAGATCACTCCACCAGAACAAAGCAAAATTAGTAAACTCACTAGTAGTAAGTCTAACTCTATGCTCAGCAGGAACATTATGAGAATCAAATTTTTGTTGAACAGCAAGCTCCCAATCTAAATAAGCTTCTGGATCAACATTACTAGCAAAAGGAGGAAGGCTAAATTTAATTTTAGCAAAAGGATCATTATTACCATGATTATTACCTCCCATACCGCGACGGTTGAAGTTGAGGCGGCGACGGGCATAATCGTCAACATCCGCATCCGCATCGTCATCACCAAAATCATCTGCATCTTCATCAGTAGCACGATGAGGTGGAGGACGTTGCTTGAGTTGTTCAATGCGGGTGACCAGATTGTTTACATTGCACGTCAGCTCGGTCATAAGATTGCGTTGTTCAGTCATGAACGTTGTAAGCTCACCCTCGGTCATTGAAGTCCGTCGGAGATCCTGCCATGGTTAGAAGATAGAAAAAGACAACACCAAAGTATTATCCCTATCAACTAAAAGGAACCAAGTGGCAGTGGTGAAAGTAGATTGCAAAATCACAAGCGGCTTACTACCGTCTTGCCTGTATTCTTACCAACGCCAAACAAGAGCAAAACCAACGTGGCGAAGCAATCTATTGTTAAGCGTGGGTAACAGTCGCAAGATGAACCTATGCTGACAGAAGAATATGTGGAGCTATGGGTAGGCACACAATATGACAGCAAGGATTAGCAATTAATGAATGCAGATTAGCGATTGTTCAATCCAGATCCAAAGTACAAATCACAGCTGCTGGCTAAGACGTGTCGAGACGTAGCGCAACAAGGTGAAAACAAAGGACGATGGAAAGAACGCATAGAACAAGCAATTAACCCGGATTTTTCCTTTTTCTTGATTTTTTCCCTGTGGTATAAATCCGAGAGGCAACCGGTAAGTTCGATTTGTGGAAAGAACAAGCAATTAAGAGCTACACTAACATTGATGAGATACATGCCTGATCTTCGAGAGGTGACCGGTAAGTTCGATTTGTGGAGATCTCGACGTTGGCGATCCGGCTTCAAATCGGACACGATTCGAACCCTGCAACCATTACACCACTGCTCGATTGGTTATCAACCAAGCCAACTTGATTGACCTCGCCAAGAAGGCTTTTCCTGCAAGCGAATCGAAGAACACAAGCAAGAAGGTAAAAACACGCAATCTAAAATTGCAAATATGAATGATGCGAATGTCAATATAAGGTTCAAGAACTCGGTTTCAAAGGACTAATCGACACAGTGGAGGAGATCAAGAACAGGGGCCCTGGATCACTGTAAAAGGATTTGTCACCACAGTTACAATGAACGATTCAGTTTCTCGATGGAAAACTAAACTCTAAACAAAACCCAATTGTCTAGCAGTGGCGGCGGCTGTTTTTATAGTCTAAGACTCGACCTAGGGTTGAGGACGGCCAGGGGTTGGGCGTCCACAACTTGGGCTTAAGGCCCGACACGATACATGGCCAAGTTGGCCCAAATAGGTGATGCAGCACCTTGCCGTGGTCACACAGAATGATCCACGGACCTTCTGGAGTTGGGACCGGATCCAAAACGATGGCGTCGTCGTCCCCTTTCCAACACATCCAAGAACGCCCCATTTCGATGTCGTATGAGAGAGTTATGACCAAAACAGTGATGACATGTCTGCTGAATCCGAGGGTGACATGGCAGCTGAATTGGGGACGAATTGCAACTTGGAGAAGACCATAGCGTCGGTGTGTCCAGCGTGGCGATGTCCTCATCAAACATGCTAGCAAGGTAACTAAGAAATTAATACAAGAGAGAGTTAGGAGGGTATCACCGAGGGGCGAAGTATTGAGCCAACCAATCAATATGATCAAGAGATGAATTCCACAATATACAACCACCGATATCGATTAATCACAATAAGAATGATGACACGAAGATTTATCCCGAGGTTCACGTGCTTGCCGGCACACTAGTCCCGGTTGTGTCCCTCTTCACCACGTGGTTCGGTGGCTAATCGGTCATACACCGAGTCTCTCAAAAGGCGCCACAAGAACCTACCAAATGACAAAAGTTTACAAATGACACGAGCAATCCAATAACAATGCCTTTGGTGCTTTTGCCGAGGTAGGCACAAACCCCTCACAATCACCGGAGGTGGCCAAGAATAATCACCATCTCTTACCAATGCCTCCAAGATGCTCCAAGCCATCTAGGTGGCGGCAACCACCTAGAAAAACAAGAATCCCGCAACAAATCAACCACCAAGTGCTAACTAGATGCAATCACATAATGCAAATGCACTTGGATCACTCAATCTCACTTCGAATATGCAAAGAAGCAAGAGAGATGAGTGGGAGGGGAGTTGCTTAGCTCAAAGTGCTCACAAGTATGTCAAAAAGTGCAAGAGAGTGAGCCAAGAGTTGGCCAACAAGTATTTGTAAGCATCCGAAACAAATAGAGTCGTTAGGAGCAAAAAATGGGTGCAGACGCACGCGACAGACGCATATGTCGCTCAACCGACAGACATGCTGTCCAGCGTCTATTGCTCCTCGCGAACGCGACAGACGCGTCTGTTGCTCAACCGAGAGACACGCTGTCCAGCGTCTGTTGCTCCTCGCGAACGCGACAGACGCGTCTGTCGTGCACCCGACAGACGCGCTGCCCAGCGTCTGTCGCACGTACGTGTGCCACGTGTCTCGACCGTTTGAAGTTCACCGCGTTCGTGCCCAGTGCATTAGACGCGTACGTCGTATTTTGGTCAGCGTCTGTCGCGCTCAACAGATGCGGCACAGAGAGCATGTTTGCTCAAGATAGCGACGGACGTGTCCCCTATGCGCCCGACAGACGCGTGCTGGCGTCTGACGCAACCGCGCCACGCGAGCGCCGCGATCGCCCACGCGACAGACGCGACAACAGTGGTCAGCCCAGCGTTTGTCGCTCGGCCACCACCGCGTCTGACGGCTCGCGCGCACGTGCCGTGGCCAGGGTGAGCCGATAGATGCTAGGGTCGCGTCTGTCGCTCCCCGTGTCGACATCTGTCGCCTCTAACACAAGCGATTTTCAATTTTTTTGTTGCTCTACTTGTTTCACCCTTTCACATTTGAGCTAGACTAAATATGTGTATCACTTTCATGTTTTAGCTCGTGAAACACCGCATGACATCGCCTCCAAATCACGACATCGGCGTAAAGGAAAATGGGCGTTGTGACTCCTCGAAAATGCCTGAAACTCTCTCTACCGCTCAAACTCCACCGCCTTCGCAAAGGTGCTAACACCACCAAGGTTCATCGTCACGTGCAAGTGTGTTAGCATTTTCACAATCATTTTTCAAGGCGTTATTAGTTCTATCCAAATGCATATGGTTATGAAATGCACATCTAGAGGCACTTAGGAGTCCAATAGCCGCGTCATTCCCCTCTTTATAGTTCGGCTATCTATCCTATAATGTAACCATACCCACTAGGTGTCTTGGTTACTAAAACACAACCCTTAAGCATGTACCTTAGCCTTGATCACGTAGGGTTGCATCCAAATCCAAGTGTGGCCATCATGATCACCATGTCCATCTTGCCACCAACCTTGGAATGTACAACTTAGGCATAGGATTTGTATTTAGGCATTGTCACTAATTACCAACACCAAACATAGAGCTTTCAATCTCTCCCTTGTTGGTAATTGGTGACAACCCTTTCACAAAGATATTATGATAAATTTTTTATTGAACCCATGTCACATTGTCCAAGTATATTACCATGTGTAAGAATTATGGACATGTGATCATGAATTCAAATTGATAGCAATGGCTCCCCCTACATGTATGCTATGTGTTTGGATTTTGGAAGCATACATGTTAGATAGGAAAGATTAGGAGCATTGTCTACCAATAGATGCTAAGTGTTTGAGATTATAGACCTTTGAAGCATGGTACCATCGGAGTAGCATTAAGCACCATCTTAGCACCATATGTAGCTTGATACCACATGAAAACATACAAGTAACACTAGAAACCCCGTGAGATCAACATTAGAAGCAAGGTTCTAGTACCACTTGGAAAACATAAAGCACGAGTATCTACCTACTTCCTATACATGCTAGTACTTCAATTCATCATTCAAATTATACTAGCAAGTCTCCACACAAGCAAAGTATCAGAGAAAAAATAAATGCATAACTATGCATCATACATATGAATTGCACAAAGAAATGCAACATTCATGTTTTAGAGCTTGCTCCCCCTACTTGTGTGCTCAAAATTTTAGTTGTTGATCCCCTTCTTTTATCAATTCTCCCCTTTAGGTTTTCTTCTCCTTTAGAATCTATCTTTGTGAACAACATTTTCTCCCCCTTTGGCACCAATGACCACAAGAGACCAATTTTAGATAGATTACCATGTCATGTTATGGGGTGAGGATCAAGTTTGTGATTCAACCTAGATTGCTTGCATGAATAAAATGCTTCAGTTTGATCCAAGGGCAAGCTTCTTCACACCTCACTAGAAGGGTTATCATGCACCATGTTGAAGCAAATATTTAGACAAGTGATCTAGATTAAACACTTAGGATCACAAGCTACTTAAACAAGTTATATGCTACCACTAGATCATACATAGCAAAGAAACAATAGTGGCACCATATAACCTTCAAATTCATTTGATTTTCATGAATGAGCCTAGAAGATGTAAATTATGACTAGATGCACTAAACGAGTCCTTAGCATAGAATGTATGACATGTCAACCAATTGTACCTTGGGGCTCGAAGGAGAGGCATGTCATATATGAGGTGCATCAACTCATGTTGGAGAAGTCAAATATGTTCAACTCATTCTTTAGCGTGTGAAATCTCTTCTCATCAAGTGGCTTGGTGAATAGATCGGCTAATTGATCTTCGGTGCCCACATTCTCAATTGCAATGTCACCCTTTTGTTGATGATCTCTAATGAAGTGATGGTGAACATCAATATGCTTAGTTCTTTGATGTTGAACCGGACTGTTGGTTAGCTTCACGGCACTTTCATTGTCACATAGCAATGGCACATTCTTGAAATTGATTCCAAAATCCTTCAATGTTGCCTTCATGCACAAGATTTGTGCACAACAACTACCCACGGTGATGTATTCGGCCTCGGCGGTAGAGAGTGCGATACTATTTTGCTTCTTGGATGACCGTGAGACAAGTGATCTTCCCAACAATTGACAAGTCCCGGAGGTGCTCTTTCTCAACTTTGTCACTGGCATAGTTGGAATCGGAATATCCAACTAGCTCAAAGCTTGCACCTTTGGGATACCACAATCCAACATCTTGTGTATGCTTTAAGTACCTTAATATTCTCTTTGTTGCCTTCAAATGACTTTCTCTTGGTGAGGCTTGAAATCTTGCACACATGCATACACTAAACATCACATTGGGCTGATGCCATCACATAGAGTAGGCTACCAATCATTGATCTATATAGCTTTTGATCTACCATGTTGCCACTCTTGTCACTATCCAAGCTTCTACTAGTGCTCATTGGAGTAGTGATTCCTTTTGCATCTTCCATGCCAAACTTCTTTAGCATATCCTTTATGTATTTGGTTTGGCTCACAAATGTTCCTTCCTTCATTTGCTTGATTTGAAGTCCAAGGAAGAAACTAAGTTCACCAATCATTGACATTTCAAATTCCTTTGCCATCATTTTCCCAAACTCATCACAATAATCTTGATTGGTTGAACCGAATATGATATCATCAACATATATTTGCAACACAAACAAGTCTTTCCCAATCTTCTTGGTGAAAAGAGTAGTATCCACTTTGTCCATGACAAATCCTTTGCATAGCAAGAAATCTCTTAATCTTTCATACCATGCTCTAGGTGCTTGCTTCAATCCATACAAAGCCTTCCTCAACTTGTATACATGGTTGGGTTTCTTGTCATCTTCAAAACTGGGAGGTTGCTTCATATACACCTCCTCTTGAATGTACCCATTGAGAAATGCACTCTTCACATATATTTGATATAGCTTGATATTGTGAGCACAAGCATAGGCAAGTAAGATCCTAATTGCTTCTAATCTTGCAACCGGGGCATATGTTTCACTAAAGTCAAGACCCTCTATTTGTGTGTAACCTTGAGCCACTAGTCTTGCTTTGTTCCTTACTACTATTCCATCTTGATCTTTCTTGTCGCGAAAGACCCATTTTGTTCCAATGACATTGTGATCACTAGGTCTCTCAACTAGTTCCCATACTTTATTTCTCTTAAAGTTATTTAGCTCTTCATGCATTGCATTTACCCAATCCGGATCTCTCAATGGTTTATCAATGTCCTTGGGTTCTTCCATTGACACAAAAGAATAGTGTGTACAAAATGATGCCAATCTTGATCTAGTTTGAACTCCTCTTTGTATGTCACAAATGATAGAATCTAATGGATGGTCTCTTGCAATGTTGGTTGGTTCAAGCACTTGAACTTGATTACTTGGATGCTGATATTGATCATGAGTTGGAGATGATGAACTAGCCATTTGTTGATCTTGTTGCACTTGAGATGATGTACTAGCTTGATTTTGTATTAGAGAACCACTAGCTTGTGTAATTGGACTTTGGAGCACTTGGTCTTTGTCATCATCCACATCAATTACTTGCTTTGGTCTAATGTCACCAATGTCCATCTCTTTCATAGCATTACTCAATTGAGTTCCTCTCACATCATCCAAGTTTTCTTCTTCATCTTGAGAGCCATTTGTTTCATCAAACTCAACATCATGTACTTCTTCAAGTTTTCCACTAGCCAAATTCCAAACTCTATAAGCTTTGCTTGAAGTTGAGTAGCCAAGTAGAAAGCCTTCATCACATTTATTTTCAAACTTGCTCAATCTAGTGCCTTTCTTCAAGATATAGCATTTGCAACCAAAAACCCGAAAGTATGCAATGTTGGGCTTTCTTCCATTCAATATCTCATATGGTGTCTTCTCTAGGAACTTGTGGCAATAGAGGCGGTTGCTATAGAAGCAAGCCATATTGATTGCTTCGGCCCAAAAAGAGTGACTCACATTATACTCATTCAACATTGATCCTGCCATATCAATCAAGGTTCTATTCTTCCTCTCAACTAGGCCATTGGATTGAGGTGTATACTTGGCCGAAAATTGATGTTTGATTCCAAGCTCATCACATAGCTCATCAACTTTTGTGTTTCTAAACTCACTTCCATTGTCACTTCTCACTTTCTTGATTGTGGTTTCAAACTCATTTTGCACTCTCTTGATGAACTTCTTGAATATGTCAAATACATCACTTTTGTCCACAAGAAAGAATACCCATGTGTATCTAGTGAAATCATCCACAATCACAAAGCCATACTTGTTGCCACCAATGCTTGTGTATGTAGTTGGCCCAAATAGATCCATGTGCAACAACTCAAATGCCTCGGAAGTACTCATAATGCTCTTCAGCGGATGAGTGTTGCCCACTTGCTTTCTGGCTTGACATGCACTACATAGCTTGTCCTTCTCAAATGTGACATCCTTCAAGCCTTTAACTAAGTCATGCTTCACTAACTTGTTCAATTGCTTCATGCCAACATGACCAAGTCTTCTATGCCATAACCAACCCATACTTGATTTGGTGAGCAAGCATGTTGAAAGTTGAGTGTCACTAGCATTGAAATCAACTAAGTATAGATTCTTATATCTAAAACCTTTGAAGATCAAGTTAGAGCCATCAACACTAACTATATCCATATCATCAACACCAAAGATACACTTGAAACCTAGATCACACAATTAAGCAACCGAGAGAAGATTGAAGTTCAACTTTTCAACTAGAAGCCCATTGGAAATGCTATGATCATTAGAGATTGCAATCCTTCTGAGAGCCTTCACATCATCCTTGCTATTCTCACCAAAGGTGATACTATCAATGCCACTATCATTTGATTTGAGAGAGTTGAACATTCTTGAATCACCGGTCATATGTTGAGAGCACCCACTATCAAGCACCCAATGCCTTCCTCCGGTCTTGTAATTTACCTACAAAACAAATTAATGTCTTTTAGGTACCCATACTTGCTTGGGTCCTTGGAGGTTAGTCACTAAGCTCTTTGGTACCCAAATGGCCTTCTTCTTTGGACCCACAATTGGTGTACCAACAAACTTAGCTTGCACACCCTTCTCACCCTTGGTAAGAACATAACAAGAATCAAAAGGAATGCAATCCATTTTAGCATGAAACTTGTTATTGTTCTTATTCATTTTATTACAATTAATCTCTAGATGCCCAACTTGCCTGCATTTATTGCAATAACGACCATTGCTCTTCACAAAGCGAGACTTTAGAGTACCAAAGGTCGCCTTACCCTTCTTGGGAGTATAGCCCAAACCCTCTTTGTTAAGAGAGAACCTTTGGCTACCCAAGCATTTTAGCAAGTGGGCATCCCCACCATAGGCATTGCCTAATGCACGGGTGAGATCATCCACCTCTTTCTTGAGAGTCTCATTCTCAACCACAAGTGATGAATCACTAGTAGTAGAGGTAGAGTTGGTTGTGGTGGATGATGATGAGCTACATGAAGCATTAGTAGGACCAACGTAAAGAATCATCAATAATATCACATGTTAGTCCAATATCACAAGTGACAATCACTTGCTCCTCCTTAGCTTCCTTCATGAACTTCTCCAACTTGAGGTCCTTTTCCTTGATGAGCTCAAGTAGTGTGGAGTGGGCTTCATTAAGCCTAGTGTGAGCAACTTCAATGTCCTCGTGGTCTTCCTTTAGACACTCACGAGAGGCCTCTAGCTCATCAAAGGATTTCCTAAGAGCTTTGAGCTCTTGTTCAATTCCTTTGCACTCCTTACTCTTTTTGAGAGTAACAAACTCCTCCATCAAGGCATCATTTTTATTGCTCTTGGCAATGAGCTCTTGCTCCAAGATCTTGCATCTCTTGGTGGTCCTCTTGTAGCCCTTGCTCATTTGATCTATTATGCCCAATAGATCATCCTTGGAGTAGTCCTCATCCTCCTCATCATCACTCCTACAACCATCACTAGCACAAGAATCATCATCACTATCATCATATTTTACCTTGGTAGGCTTGGCCATAAGGCATGTCGATGTAGTGTCGAAGATGGATGGCTTGTTGGAGAGGGCGAGGCTTGCAATGGCTCGCCGAGTGGTCCTCTTATCATCACTAGAGCTTGCATCATCATCACTATCGGAGTTATCACTATCCCAAGTGACTACATAACCACCACCCTTCTTCTTCTTGTTGAATGTGAAGCTCTTTGCTTTCTTCTCCTTCTCTTTCTTATCCTTCTTGTTCTTCTTGAGCTTCAAGTCCCCATTATGAACTCTCTTATCTTCATAGGGGCAATCCGTCACTATGTGATCGGGGCTATTGCAATTGTAGCAAAGGATCTTTGCCTTCATAGTGTCTCTCCTCTTCCTTGCCCCATATCCTTTCTTCTTCATGAACCTCCCCATCTTGTGCACTAGGAGGGCCATGGTCTCATCATCGAATGGATCATCATCATTGCTCTCCACCTTGTTCTTGCCCTTAGAAGATGAAGTCTTGAATGCAATGGGCTTCTCTTGCTTGACCTTGGTCTCATTCTTCTCTTCTACCTCATCTTCATCATCATTGTATTGGGCATCGGTCATTATATCTCCAAGCACATCGGTTGGTTTGACCTTGTCCAATCCCTCTCTAAAGATCATTCTTCTCAAGGTGGCAAACTTCTTGGGTAAGCACATCAAGAACTTGTGTGAGAAGTCCTTGTCCTCAACCTTCTCCCCAAGCCCCTTGAGATCATTGACAATGACTTGGAGCCTATAGAACATCTACGGGATGGATTCATCATCCTTCATCTTGAAAATGGAGAACTTGTCCTTGAGCATATATAGTTTGGCACTTTTTACCGTTGAAGTGCCTTCATATGTTTCTTCAAGCCTTATCCAAAGCTCACTTGCCTTTTCAAGATCTTTGATTTGCTCAAATACTTTGTCATCAATGGCATGGTAGATTGTGTCAAGTGCCGCCGTGTTGCATTGTTTGTTGATGCGGTCATTGGGAGTGAGATTTTCCTCATCAATAATGATGTATCCTTCTTTGATCACATCCCAAACCTTCTCATGTATATTGCCTAGATATTGCTTCATGTATATTGCCTAGATATTGCTTCATCTTCCTTTTCCAATGATCAAAGGAAGAGATGCCATCAAAGAATGGAGGCTTGCCATTAACATGATTGAATATAACTTGAGCCATCTTGCATCGAGGTTGTTAAGCCTAGAAAACGGTGACCACGGCTCCGATACCACTTGAAAGGTCTTGATGGCTAGAGGGGGGTGAATAGCCTTTTAAAATTTTCTACAAAGACAAGCTAAACAGGTTTATCCATATAACAAATAGTGAGATGCGAGTTTTGCTTAGCCTACGGGGTGTTTGCAAGCCACCTAACCAATTCACAATTCTAACTAGCTACACAAGTTAAGAGCTACACTAACATGCTAGCAAGGTAACTAAGAAATTAATACAAGAGAGAGTTAGGAGGGTATCACCGAGGGGTGAAGTATTGAGCTAACCAATCAATATGATCAAGAGATCAATTCCACAATACAGAACCACCGATATTGATTAATCACAATAAGAATGATGACACAAAGACTTATCCCGAGGTTCACATGCTTGCCGGCACGCTAGTCCCCGTTGTGTCCCTCTTCACCACGTGGTTCGGTGGCTAATCGGTCACACACCGAGCCTCTCAAAAGGCGCCACAAGAACCTACCAAATGGCAAAAGGGTGCAAATGACACGAGCAATCCACTAACATTGCCTTTGGTGCTTCGCCGAGGTAAGCACAAACCCCTCACAATCACTGGAGGTGGCCAAGAACAATCACCAACACTTGCCAATGCCTCCAAGCTGCTCCAAGCCATCTAGGTGGCGGCAACCACCAAGAGAAACAAGAATCCCGTAGAAAATCAACCACCAAGTGCCAACTAGATGCAATCACACAATGCAAATGCACTTGGATCACTCAATCTCACTTCGAGTATGCAAAGAAGCAAGAGAGATGAGTGGGAGGGGAGTTGCTTAGCTCAAAGTGCTCACAAGTATGTCAAAGAGTGCAAGAGAGTGAGCCAAGAGCCAACCAACAAGTATTTGTAAGCACCCCAAACAAATAGAGCCGTTAGGAGCAAAAAAATGGGTGCAGACGCATGCGACAGACGCCTTTGTCGCTCAACCGACAGACGCGCTGTCCAGCGTGTGTTGCTCCTCACGAATGCAACAGACGCGTCTATCGCTCACCCGACAGACGCGCTGCCCAGTGTCTGTCGCACGTACGTGTGCCACGTGTCTCAACCGTTTGAAGTTCACTGCGTTCGCGCCCACTGCGTCAGACGCATACATCGCATTTTGGTCAGCATCTGTCGCGCTCAACAGACGCAACACAGAGAGCATGTTTGCTCAAGATAGCGACAGACGCGTCCCCTGTGCGCTCGACAGACGCGTGCTGGCGTCTGATGCAACCGCGCCGTGTGAGCGCTGCGATCGCCCACGCGACAGACACGGCAACAGTGGCCAGCCCAGCGTCTATCGCTCGGCCACCACCGTGTCTGACGGCTCACGCGCACGCGCCGCGGCTAGGGTGAGCCGACAGACGCTAGGGTCACGTCTGTCGCTCCCCGAGCCGACATCTGTCGCCTCTAACACAAGCGATTTTCAATTTTTTGTTGCTCTACTTGTTTCACCCTTTCACATTTGAGCTAGACTAAATATGTGTATCACTTTAGCACATGTTTTGGCTCATGAAACACCGTGTGACATCGCCTCCAAATCTTGACATCGGCGTAAAGGAAAATGGGCGTTTCAACTGCTCGAAAACGCCTGAATCCTCTCTACCGCTCAAACTCCACCGCCTTCGCAAAGGTGCTAACACCACCAAGGTTCATCGTCACGTGCAAGTGTGTTAGCATTTTCACAATCATTTTTCGAGGCGTTATTAGTTCTATCCAAATGCATATGATTATGAAATGCACATCTAGAGGCACTTAGGAGTCCAATAGCCGCATCGTTCCCCTCTTTATAGTACGGCTATCTATCCTATAATTTAACCACACCACTAGGTGTCTTGGTTACTAAAACACAACCCTTAAGCATATACCTTTGCCTTGATCATGTAGGGTTGCATCCAAATCCAAGTGTGGCCATCATGATCACCATGTCCATCTTGCCACCAACCTTGGAATGTACTAATCCTCATATGCTATATACAACTTAGGCATAGGATTAGTATTTAGGCATTGTCACTAATTACCAACACCAAACATAGATCTTTCAGTAGCCTGGCACCTCAATGTGACATGTCAATATGGTGTCGAATGAAGACCTTATGACCAAATCATGTGGCGAAGCATTTAATAAATCCTATATCGAATTGGAGGGTACTCCTCGAACTACAGTGCACTTGAATTGCCCAACCGTTCATGGCAATCGAATTGCCCGTATAGTGAAGAATAAAGCTATTCGAAGTAACGAACAACTCGAAGATAGACTCACTGAGTTAGGAACACTTGAATCACTCAAGAAATATATGCCTACTCGAAGAAACTACTCGGTCAATTCGAGTACAATACGTGAAATACATGAAATAAGCGTTTTATCGAATAAAATCCTTCATTTCAAGCTTCATTACATTTGACAGGGTGTACAATAACAAAGACCCTTTGAGAGCTACAAAATGTACAACAACAAAGACCTATTGTGCCGAGATGCATCTTTTTCCAAGAAACTCGATGAAGAACGCAATGCCTTGTTAAGAGAAACTGGGGGAGAATTCGCCTATACAAGAAGCACCCCAGATCCCCCGAAATAAGGATTGCAAACCTGGAAGCTGGAGATCTAGAAGCACATCATAGTTCATCTTTTGGTATCTACCATGCATGTCACCAGGCATGGTGGCTATTGACGGTAGTTAACAAACATTATAAACCATCAATATAGCATGTATAAAGGCATAAATGTATTCACAAACAAAAGTCTAGGGGTTTAAACTAACAAATTCCATGAGTTTTAGTGAATCTAAATTTTTTGCAGGGTCTATCCAGAAAACCATCAAGGTGGATCTACATGTCGGAATAAATCACGCTTATCCGCAATGAGACGGACACCAGAAGGATCTAGAAGACACTAGAGGACACCACGCCGAGACAGAGAGGAGGAGACTGCCAGGTGGGGCTAGCTGGCCCCTGGGGCCCACCAGTCAGCCCCACGTTGTTACAATGGTTCTCTACCACCTTAAGGATTGCATGTACACCGTTTATTCAAGTCGGTTTGATCCGAGGGCTCGGGATTGATGCTGCGGCCTATATATACCAGCCCCTACCACCTCCCCTGGAAGCATTGAAGTCATTTGAGAAGACAGAAACCCTAATCATCCTAGGGCATAACTAGTTAGGCTTGGTCTAGAGGGAGACAAGCAAGCTCCGCTTGGATTCTTGATCGTGTCAAGAGCATGGTTTGTTATAATCTTTATACCTCCTCTCTTTTGTATCTCTCATTACTTTTATATGTTTGCTACAATTGTTATGACATTATTATTTATATCGTTCATGTTTCTAGTTATAATGTTCATTGTCTACTTTGATTATATACTTAGTATAGCTAGATTATCATTGTATTTATGCATAAGTTCGTATAGCTAGTGTTCACTCTAAGGTACCATGGGTGAGTGGTCGATATTGTGTAAGTGTGGTGCTTATACGTTGTTTACCTGCGAATACACCCTATATTCCGGGTCATGTGGTAGATTGCAAATATAACACTCCCGTTGAGTCCTTTGTAGTCCACTCCCTGAATATAGTTATACAAGTGGGATCTAGTTACGAAGGAGGACAAGCTCTGTTCTTAATCTTTCTTAGTAATATCCCTTATGTGTAGATATGAAGTTGATCTTAGCCATGACTACTAGGTGTAATTACACTAATCAATGTATGCTTTGACTTGTAATTAAGAATGACTTAGAAATTATTCCTCTAATATTCTACTTAACCATGATAATGCCATAGAAATGAGTACTCTGAGTGATCACTGATTAGTTATTACTTACCATTCATATACTTTTATCTCTTGACTTACCCCTGTTATGAGTAGAATATTGGTTATGGTTTATTTCTCCATCATGTGTATAAGTTATCAATATATTACACCTGCCTGTCCTTCCTTGTGCTAAAAATATAAATGTCGATACCTGGAATACTCTCGGGTGAAGTGCTATAATGGTATGTTATCTGTGCGCTTGTAGATCCTTTTCATTCATAGATATTCTTTCTATCTAGTCATATGAAATACTAAAGAACTTCTTAGTGTCATCTAGAAGTGACACTAGGTAGTACCATCAAGCATTTCTAGCACCATCGCTAGGGATGACAACTTAGTAAAAGTGATGCTAAGAAATATCAGCAATCAATAGGTGACTACTATAACAAGTGACAAGTTAGTAAATACCAACAATCATTTCTGGCGCCGTTGCCGGGGACAGGTAGCTAGGGAAGAAGGAAGTACTGATAAACTTATACTTATTGACGCGATCGAGATAAACATTGACCTCTGCTCAAACAGGCTTACCCTTGTTTTGTCTACTTTTATATCTTATGTAGGTTAATGTATGACCGGTTTTGACCTTCTGATAAACTATGTTGATGATCCAGAAGCATTAATCAGGAGAACTAGAGCTAAACTCAAGAAAGTCTCAGCTTTAGAATCGGAAGACAACCAGATAAGGCACAACTTAACACCAGATTTTGAAGCCATGGCTGACAAGACCCTCTGCTCCAATTACAGCCAACATCCGTGCTAGACCGGTGACCAATGTCGGAGACAATGGTTTTGAGCTCAAGCCAGCTCTCATCAACATGTACAAGGAAGCTAGTTTTGTGCAAAGGCACATGAAGCTGTGAGTACTCATCTCCAACACTTCCTGGAGATCTGCAACACCTTCACCATCAAAGGAGTTACCAAAGATGCCATACTACTTCGCCTCTTTCCATTCTCACTTTTGGGGAAGGCTAAGCAATGGTTCTATGCTAAGAATGACAGAAATACTATATGGGATAACTGCTCCACTGCCTTCCTAGCAAAGTTCTTTCCCACAGGCAAGACCAATGCTCTGTGTGGGAGAATTTTAAGCTTCCAATAGCAACATGATGAATCTGCCCCTGAGGCATGGTGTAACAGAACTGACTAATTTATACGGGCTTAAGTAAGAAAATCACTTGTCGAAGCTAATAAATTAACGTACTTGAGTCCATGCAAACCCAGTAGTTCATGAAATCATGAATGATTTCCAACCAACCAACAAATAAGTCAAGATCGTACAAGTTTAGCAACCATAGTCACATATTATATAAAGTTCGCAACATCAACAAAATACATCAGAGTTTAAAACATAAAGTTATTACAACCCAAGTTCATAAGAAAGTAGCAGAAGCAATTAGTTTCGAAACCACACACACTTAGTTCAAATACAATGCCAGATAACGATCAAGTCCAACAAAAGCATCAGATGAGACATATGGAGTGACCACGCCCATGGTCCTAGTTATCGCCCAACGCGAGATATAGAAAGTTGATGCAATATCTATAGTACATCTGGCCATTTGCAACAACAATGGGAACAAAGCCCTGAGTATGAGAAGGTACTCAGCTAGACTTACTCAATTTAAACAAAAATAAAGTGACACCTAGGAGTATGCAAGGCTTTCTTTTAGTGGGCTAGTTGACTCATTTGCGAAATGCATAAGTTATCATGAATAAACCATTTTAAGTATTAGCATCATCTTTATTATAACCTGTCACTCTAGGTAAGCACCTATGCTTTAGCAATCACTTGATTAACCATTAACATCAAGTTACCATATCAGGTTTAGCATTTTCAACATCATCCATATAACCATCCATGTTCCATCATCATTACTAAGATGCCATAGCTCGAGTCAAGTGCTCACTATCTAGGAGCGACGATGATTCAAATCGATTCCTAACCAGCTGGTGATTTATTTCTCACACAAATCACGCTTCCCCCATTAGGGTCACTTAGATCACCAATGACACTATTATGGTAAATGTCACGGGACAAACTAGGACCGCACTACCTAGGGGCCTTTTGACTGCAAGAATTAGGCCCAGCCTACCCTTGGGCTCACTCTTCGTGCCCCCGTCTTACTCCCTTCAAGCACCAGTCTGCCAGCCCATGTAGATCCTAGCCCGAATAGTGCCACTAGCTTCGTGGTCGAAAGGTACTTTATTTAGCTAGCTAAATGTGAGGCATACGTTCAACATGACAAGAGGGACAAACAACGATCGGTCCTTAACCGACCTAGGCGGAAACTACCAACACCCTAGAACCCTGTCTAGTTGCCCAAACATTTATTCCATTTGGTCTCCAATTATCCATCAACACTTGGTTATTTCTAGGATAGCATTCATAGCTAAGGTATTCAGGTAACCAGCTATAGTTGCCTGGTGACAGAAAATCACCGACTGCTACCGGTCTAAGCAGGGCTAAGCATTTATTCGATCCTAGACCTAGCAGAGTAACGGATATAACAAGGTAGACAAGGATATAATATATGCATCAACCGTTTCACTCAACTTTTAAAACTTAATGCAACAATATATAGAACTTATATAATTAATTGCTTATAAAGTAGGAGACCTAGAATGCTCCAGGACTTGCCTCTTTCGAAGGAACTAGGCTGATGGTCCATGCACTCTGGGAGTTTCTCGCCTTGCTCCTCGGCCTCGGGCACCTCTTGTGCCTGTATCTCCTACTGATCTGCTCCCGCCTCCTCTTCTGGCACCACTAGTGGAACTTGCTCCTGTGATCCTAGATGATGCATAGGTATGTGTGATTTTGAAAGTCATGCATAAGATGGAACGATACATGATGAGCAAGTGTGCATGCATGTAGATGAGCAAATTTCATTTCTATTTTACCGAGTAGGTGCAAATCTCCTCTCCGGAAAAATAAAGCATGTAACTAACAAGACATGCATACATATCACACATCACTAATATGGTAATCATACCAGCAGATTATTTAGTGCTTCAAAGATACACCAAAGCAACACATTTTAACTAAACATACATTAAGAAATCTTAATTAATTCTATTTTAACCAAGGCTTGAACAGGACCCTATATTTTCTAAGCTCAAAAGAATCTGAGAATATTATAGTAGCCTCAGTATATCTACTGGAGTCTATCATAAAAATTTCATAGCAAAAGCATACTTATTTTAGCCTACACAAAAATGACAAGCTATGATGGATAAATGAGCATTAAAATACTTTATACTATGAAAGGTGTCAAACAATAGATTTCAAATTATGTTTAGCTTGTTATTAGCATAAGGAGAGCTCACAAAAATTCCCAACTCAATATCTTATGTAGATATTTTACTATGAATTTCCTAATAATTAACCAATAATTGCACTTAAATTGAATCTACCACTTCAACCACAAAACAGGGCATCACAAATAATTTTCACAGAAACTAAACATCAACACAAGACTAATAAAACAAGAACCATATTTTTCTGACCTTTCTATAATTACTTATGCATTTTCAAGTTTATCAACATATCAAGAATTAAATAAAGCTCTAAATAAAAGTTTCACAAAAATGATATTTCATATTTTTAAACTATAGATCTACTCTAGATAAACACAACAAAATTGGTTTCACAAATTTTGGACAAGTATTACTCAAGATATGTTTTTTTGGAAGCATTAACAAATTTTCTAGAAATCATTTTTTGAAAACAAAATGAAACCTAAACACTGGGTGCACCCGGTGTAGTGCAACCGCAGGCGCTGGCAGCTGGGGCCCGCTGGTAAGCTAACCCCACACGTCAGCCGGACCGAGGCAGAGGCGGCGTTGACCAGCGGTAACTCGCCGTTGGCGAGGTCGCCGGCATTGGGGTCACCTTCGCTGGCTTCCCCTCGTCGAGCCACACCTAGCCGACTAGAAAACGGAGCCAAGAGCTCACTGGTGCAAGCTCATCGACGGCCATGGCGGACGGTGGCACTGGCGCGCAGCATTCCAGCTCACTGGAGCCCGGAGTGGCGTCGAAGGCACGAGCTCGAGCTTCTACACGACGAGGTGACTCGATTGCGCTAGAAAACACATAGAAAGGAAGGCAGCGTGAGGTCGGCGGCGAGGCGCCAAAAGCTCCGGCGAGCTCTGGCCATGGCACCGCGGCACAAGAATGGTCAATACGACCAATACCTTTGATGAAAACGGTTGCAAGTGAGTGCAAACGAACGAGGACATCACAGTGGAGTCACAGGTGAGACGAATAGGGTGGAGGTGGAGCAACGATGGCGGGTGGCGCCGACGGAGCTTTGCGGTGGCGCGTGGAGCTACTGCTGTGCTACAACTTGCTCTGGTGAAAGGAGGAGGAGGAGGAGGAGGAGGAGGAGGAAATGCAGCAAATGGGGAGGAAAGGGCGCGGCGTGGCCGGCTTAAGGGCGCCACCCGGCCGGCGTTGCCCGCGTACGGCAGCCATGCAGTGGCCGCAGCCTGAGCACGGTTAGGACGGCGCGCGGTGCACGGGAGTGGGTGCAGGTGGAGTGGGCGAGGTCGAGCTGGGCGGGTCTGGCTTCGTGGGTGGGCCAGGAAGGGAGGCGCGCGGCCCAGCAAGAAAAGAAAAGCCTTTTCTTTTTATTTTTCAATAAACAGGCCCCAAAAATCCCATTTTGAGCACTGAAAACTCATTTTCAAAAGGTGACCCAAGAATAAAAGTTGTTCATGATTTTATGCTCTACAACTTTGTCAAAAGAAGCAAAGTAAAATTCCAAATGGATTTTGAACTATAGATTTAAAGTCAATTTAAATCGAAAACCCAAATTTTAAAGATTTTATTTAAAAGCATAATTTGAGAAAACTTTGAATATAAACTTTGCTCCAAATTGCCCCCTAATTATTTCTACATTGTTTAAGTGATCAAACCAGTACACACAAGCATAACAAGCATCTACATTGCATTAAATCTATTGAAACAACACATTGCAACATACATGTTTCATTAGCATGTTTCACTTATAGTTCATGTAATTCTTATGAATGCATGATGATGCTTATGCGCATAATTTGCAAATGCTAATGCAAGCTTAACAACGGGGTGTTACACATGGGAACATTTCCAAGATTACATTTTAGAATGTCCCCATGATGGGATGGAGAATTGGCTACTCATGCAGACTTTCTACCATGGGTTGACTAATAGTACCCGTGAGAACATGGATGCTGCTGTGAGATGTGCTTTTCTGTCACTCACAGTCCCAGGTGCAACAACCCTCATAGACAAGATGGCCTCGAACCAAGACTGGAATGAAGAACGCCTTTAAACCTACAAGAGGGGTGGAGGTATGCATCAACTCAAGGAAGTAGATATGCTGTCTGCCAAGATGGACTTGCTGATGAAGAAGCTCAAAGATCGAGCTACTGAGAAGCAAAAAGTCATGTACATTAATGATTCCCGCATGACGTGTGAAGAGTGCAGAAACACTGGGCATTCAGGAAACAAGTGCCTTGAAATTCATGAGATGTGAACTTCGTTAACAACTACTTTCTCCTTAAAAAAATCAAAGATGGAACTAGCAATAGAGGCCGAACTACCGAGGTAACTATCAATGTAATAACAATTTTAATAATTTTAATGAAGCACCCTTGAGAGAATTAATTTCTGACCAAGCTAAAATAATGGAGGGTTTATCTAGAAAGCTAGCTTCTAATGTTAAAATCCTAGAAAACATAAATAATAGAATGAATAGCTTCTCCACTGCCATTAAAAACCAGCATAACTTTAATAAAATGATAGAATCACAAATGGTTCAGCTAGCGGCCGCTGTTCCTCCGATCGACATAGGTAAAATTTTGGGGCAACTAGAAGATCTAGAAACTACAAATCTTGTCGATATTCACAATGCAGCATACTACTATATACAACCATCGATGGGAAGGTGGATAGATTATTCATTGCCTAAAAGGTAGAGCGATCTAGGGAGACCTATCATTCCCATCGCCATTGGACCTCAGAGTTTTCAAGAAGCTGTCTATGACTTCGGAGCAAGTGTCAACATTATGCCCAAGGTAATTTATGATAAAATTAGTGGAGATACTTTGTTGTACACAAATCTACGTTTGCAACTTTCAGATTAGTCACTTTGCTACCCCAAGAGAGTTCTTAAAGATGCCATTGTTAGAGTAAGCCAGTCATATGTTCTTGTAGACTTTGTGGTTTTGGAAATAGGTGGAGATGTAAGGGCACCCATCATTTTGGGCTGACCTTTCCTGAGCACTACAAAAGCCATCATCTACGCAGACAGTGTCAAGATCTGCTTCACAATGAAGGATGAAAAGGAGAAGTTTTCTTTCAAAAATCGTATCTTCCAATCTCCTGGACATCCACAAATGTCGTACTTGCCTGAAGAGACAACAGTGACCAAGAAGAAAATCAAACAGAGAAAAAGGAAGAACAAAGCTAGGTAGTCACCAGAAGAATCAGATAACAAGATCAACACACTTCGATCAGGGTACGACCACCTCCTCGCTTCACCATACCTTACTAAGGACGATCATAGTGTACCAACGATCGAGTGTACCATTGGACAAAAAATATTCCACAAGACCTTCTGTGACATTGGGTCGGGTGTCAACATAATGTCTAAGGTAACATATGAATACTTATTTGGTGATAGACATCCTGCTATAATTATGCCAATAAGGAAATATTTTGAAACCCACAAGAACAACTAATCTCCGAACGGTGGAACGCTAACCCCTTATATTAACCTGTTCCATGAGTTTTGGTGTTCTTGTTGGTATTTTGTAGGATGATATACATAACATGATCAAGAGCAAGTTCACCCAGTCGACTTCATCCCGCTCCATCCATGGACGAAGAGAACAACTGCTGACAAATCTGCTCTGAGAAGGATCACTCAACAGAAGACCATGACAACAATCAGCTTGGGGGAGGAACATCCCCCATGTATCTAGATAAGTATTTCTTTTCCTTTAGTTTTGCTATTAATAAGTTTGCTATATACTAATTAGGTAGAAGAAAAAAGATGCATAACAAATTAAAACAAAATATAAATTTATCTTAGCTAGTTATATATATTAGTAATAAGGTGTGATCTTAAAAGTAAGAAGACAAAATAAAAAGTGTGTTTAGTTTTCTTTAAATTTAATTTTTAAGCGCTAAATAAATAAAAAGGACTCTAAGGATAATCTCTTAAAATGGAAATGATGAATAGTTGCTTTGTTGTAATTCCTTTCAAGTGTCTAGTTTTCAGCATTGAAGTCTCCCGAGTTTTGGATAAGACTGGTTTGATATAAGAATTTACTTTGAACATAAAATTTGTGGGTAGCATATGCTTAATCTAAGTCTAGGTATTTGACGGATATGATATGAGAAGGTTTGAGCTACTGTTTATCTTGTTCCAAGTGACACTAAAGTTTCAGAGATTTATCTCTTAAAAAATATAAAAATTCTACATGATAAGCTCCTATATGAGAAAGCTTGAATTCCTACTAGAGCTATACATGATATTTAGATTAGGAAAACTTCCTCATATATGCTGCATGTTTTGCATTAAGTTTAGTCAGGCTTTGTTGACCCTTATGGGAGGTTTGTCATGCTCTTAAAATCAAAATCATGTACACACCACCCATATATGCATATTCCTACATGGGGGTAGGCACAAAAACATGCCATTTCATCTAGATCCATCCAAAAATGTTTTACTCCTACACTGAGAGTGAACACAAAAAATATTCCCAATAGGATAACCACCAGACAAATGCTCCAATTCTTGCTGTTATCTCTCAAAAGTTTTGTTGCAGAAAAGAAGTATGTGGCTATGCAAAACTTATTCTTAAAAAAAGAAAAGAAATAAACAAGTGTCCGGGATATTTAAAACAATGGGTACTCAAATACCTGACTGAAAAAGAAAGAAAGAGAGATGAATAATATAGCTCTTGTTTTCTTGCAAAGTTGTTTCATAGTGTTGGGGGCAGGCCCCACCTCTGGGCACCCCATATGGCTCAATTGCCGCTCTAGCACCTCACGTGAGCGGAATGACAGGAATTAAGGGTATCAGCTCTCAGGTGAGAAGGTGTGTCGAGTCCTCTTCTCGGCAGAGCGAAATGAGGGTAGCGCAAGCCGCCCCATTTCTTGATGTCCCTTTTCATCATAGCGAAAGGGCAGATTCCACGGCAATGATCAGCCCATGTCTCGTTCCGCTTCTTTCATCCCAGCGAAAGGAGCAGAACCCACTAGGATCGGCGCACCGGGGGGCACGCAATCGATCTCGGCTATTCGCTCAGGCGAATAGATATTAACATTTTAGTTGATTATTTCTATAGGTTTCACCAAAGGAGAAGCCAGCCGCCTTGGCATGGCCGATAGCTTCTGTCCGGCAGGGGCCCACCCGGTCGGCTGAACAGGCGACATAAGGTGGAGCCGGTCGGGCCTGTTCGGGCCGGCACTATCTGAGGTAGGTGGGGACTCCATATGGCGAACAAGCCCAAAGCAACGGGGAATATTCCTTGAATTTGTAGTAGTTGAGAGGGCACTTACATCTTGTGAAAAGCCTACAAGCATGTATAAATAGCCCCCATTGAGGGAATCTAAAGGGGAAAACAAGTTTAATGA
Source organism: Saccharum spontaneum (assembly GCA_022457205.1). NCBI lineage: Eukaryota > Viridiplantae > Streptophyta > Magnoliopsida > Poales > Poaceae > Saccharum > Saccharum spontaneum. Next base: position 16,031,291 of record CM039606.1, read on the forward strand.
AATTGTTCATCTTGTTTCGCTTAAGCCTCATGTTAGCCATCTTTCGTGCTTGAGTGACAATCGGTGTTCGAAGGCCTTGGCCTAGACATTGGCACCCACCATGGGTGTTGCTCGAGCTTATCATGCCACCATAGAACAAAGCCTCGAAAGCACCGACGGACAACGCCGAAGCATCCAAGGCGGCAGCTTTTGCAGCCGTAGGGACAATTGCATGAGATGGCACGGCAGCGATGGAACCACCAGCCCCTAGGTGGTGGGAGATAGCATGACGCCTCCTCTTGGGTGAGAGGAGATGCCCATCGGAGTGGTTCAGGAAGTCCAGCTTGATCAAGACAAGATTGAAGTACTAGAGGAGGACGAAGATGGAGAAATCACTAAACAGGCAAGAGATCTAAAAAAGTTAGACCAGTATCACCCGGATATCCTTAGGCTATAACATGAAAAGGAGCAGCTACTGAGGAAGGGCGCAGCGCTAAACAGAGCAGAACAAATGCAGCGAGCAATCAAGAGGGCGAAGATAGAAAGAGAAAGGCTGGTACGTGAGATTCTGGGTCTACATGACGCAGCAGCTGGCGGTGGTGCCGGTCGGGGTCGAAACATGATAATACCAGACACTATCCTAGTAGACGAAGAGGAAAAAGCATTTGATGCCACCTCACCCCTATCAAAGGAGCTTCATTTACACCCATGGCCAGCTGGCTACAAGCCCCGCATCCTAGTTTTTGATGGAAAGACAAACCCGAGAAGGTTCCTCACAAGTTACAAAACCATGATAACCTTAGTGTTGGGCATTCTTAACGTCATTGCCAAAAGTAGACTTAGTTTTCTAATTCTGATAACGGCGCCAAAAATGCCGAACCTATCCCTCATGCCACTTAAGCCAAGTTGTCATCCCCAGCATGACATGAGAGACGCGGTATTGAAATATGCAACTGCTCTTCTAAATAAATAATAAATAAGATCTGCAAGCGCACAGATTAATACCGATGTAGCATTTTAACCGGGAAGTATTCCAGGTATCGTTATTTATATTTTTACCACTGGGAAGGGATTACTAACATCAATGTTGATTATGGAATGGAATATAGGAATGAGTATCAATCATTGCATGTATAAGTGAGAGCATTCATCTATCTCTTGCATACAGGGGTAAGTGTCACATAAAATATAGATAAAGTATGAATGGTGACAAAGATAATTAATCTGATCAGCTAGCCACATATAATAATGATAAGCACCTCAACAGATATTCTAGCAAGTCATTAGCATGGTATTAGGACGAACTACAATGATATTTCCTAAGTTATTCTTAACTATAAAGTCTAGCATATCATAGTTAGTGCAAGTACACTTGGCAATCATTGCGAAAAAGGACTACGCCCATGCATAGTGATATTATCAAGGAAGATGAGAAACATAGCAATCACTCCTCCGTAATAATGTTGCTCTGCCTGCCTTACACACGGGAGGGGGACTATATAAGAACCAACGAAGCTATCACCATCGCGGACCACCCCACGATCCGGCATATAAGGTGCAATCGCAGATAAATATGGTCTAAGCACCACGCCTACACAATATTTATCATTTACCCATGGATCCGATGGATAAACGCTATACGATCCTAAACATGTATATAATTCCAATCTAACTAAGCCAAGCGTATAACTACGATAAACTAAGAACAATATAATCGCAAATAATAACAAGTAGAGCATAGTCATAATCAATATATTGAAATAGAACAAAGTTGTATTCATAATATTGAAGAACAAAGATGAACAATGAAGAACAGTAAAGGAATTACCAAGAATCCTCTTGACAGATCCGGAAACCAATCGAAGATTGACTCCTTCTAGTTCTAATCCTATGTAGCTATGCTATACTAGAGATCTAGTTGATGTGGTGGCTCTAGGGCTTGATCAGAGACTCTCCTCCTGAGATTAGGGTTTGAGGAATTGAGAATGAGGGAGTGCCTCCTCCAGGGGCCAGGGGTCCTGCTTATATAGCCCCCTCAAGTGAACATGGGCCGTCGGATCAAACCGACATTAATCGCACGGTTTTCCTTGATCCCTTAGGTCGGTGGAGCATAATCCGCGAGACGGAGCCTGATTGGCTCTCAGGCCAGGGCGGGCGCCCTAGGGAGCAGGGCGGGCGCCCTGCCTCCAGGCCCGTTCGGCCTCCCGTTCGATCTCGTGGCTTCTGGAGTCTTCTAGATGATAGAAAATCGGTGAACACGTTATTATCTCTATGTAAACCCGACGTGTGGGCCTTTCCTCTGTATTTTCTGATAACCCCCTGCAGAAAAAACAAACACCAAAACTCGTGGAATTCTGTCAGATAAAACCCTAAGTCTAGGTGTTGGTTGCATTTGGATCCTTTTCTTTATTTATTTGATAACTATATTTGGTACTTAAGGACCGTCAACAAACTCCCCCAAGCTTACCTCTTGCTCGTCCCTGAGCAAGGATAGACTCATTATGGATCAGAAGTTGCTGCAACGCCTTTGAACGTTGACGGTACATATGCTTTCAAATAAGGTCTCATCCCTGAGTTAGAGTAAACTGTCAAGACTTAAAACTTTCTCATTTTTCCTTTCACCATGGGGCTTGCAACCGTCACCTGCATCTTGAGTGGTTAAAAGATAGAACGGTCCAGTCAAACGCCATGTCTCTTATTCTTGATTAGCTATAGCTCTGGAGTTTTTGCAAATTTTTCAAATAAAACTCAGATATTCCTTGTTTGACTTTCTCGGGTCTCTCTTTTGTGGTATTTCTGGATCCTTACCAAGGCAGTAATGGTATATGCCTTCTCTCTCAAAGTATGTGGTATTTATGGTATAAGGCGTAGTGACATTGCCTTCTCTCTCACCCTACTCTAATAAGGCTTTGATATCTGGAGCTCATAGGTGGGAGATACAGTATACATACTCATAGAACATTTATTGCATAGTCAAACCATGGATCCAGAGAAACAAGTCAATAAGTCAAATCAAGATGTGCATGTGTGGTGAATGAGTGGTGTATGGTGATGATGGTGATAACAAAAGTCTAATGCTCTTTTTGAGGGAATACATACCTTTCTTGCTTTTTAAAACTTTTTGAGGGGAATGAGATGCTCTATATTTTTTTTTCTTTCTTTTTCTCTCAGGTGGGTATCTTGTACCCCTAATTCTACTGTCGGACACTTGTCCATTTTTACCTCTCGTCTCACTTTTTCTTTCTTCGAGGTTCCGAGCACTTGCTCCTTTTTATTTCCTCGTATTTATATTTTTTCAGAGCAATCTCCCTTTTTTGAAAATATAGCAAGTGGTAGTAGAAATGACTTGAGCATTAACTTCATAGGGAATAACAGGAATGGGATAATGTTTTTGGCTATTCTCTCCCGGGTCAGGAGTAGAATAATTTTGGGTGAATCTGGAGATGGAAATGAGTGGATATATGTGGATGCGTACTTCCGGAGTAGAAGCAGCATGTATGAGTGAACGTGCAAGTGAATCTTGATTTTAATCACATGACAAGTTCCTAAGGGTCTACACAGCTTGACCACACTCAATGCCCATAAGTAGTAAGTAGTAAAAGTGCGGCTCTTATTCTAACAAGCATGTATATATGGCTGTGGTAGGAATTTAAACTCTCATCATACAGGAACTCATCATGCAACATTTTAAAGATTTTTAAAGATAAAATTCTCCAGAATTCTAGCATCTCTAGGAACAGATAAACAGCAGCTCAACCTTCCCATATCATATCCGCTAACAACTTAGACTTCAGATCAAGTTCTCTTCCCACTAGTTCGGGTTTAGAGCCAGTTTTAAATTATAACAGTTATGTCTAAACTAGAGAGAGAACAAATTTGAAAATTAGGCAGAGCAACTATTCATCATATCCATGCTAGAGTTTTATTTTTAAGATTCAGTTTAGCATAGCTACTTTATTTATTTATTAAACTAAGCAAATATATATAAACACAAAATATTTATTTGGGTTTTCATGATTATGCATCTTTTTATTTTAATAAAGCATAGGTATAAATGTAGATAAAAATACTTATCGGGATAAATGGGGGTACTCTCCCCCAAGCTGGATCTTGACGTAATTTCTTCTGATGTAGCTAGCAGGTGCAGAGGTGTATTTGAATGTCGGCAGCACCCTGACAACGATTAGGATATCCTCCGTCTGCTAGTCTTCCTGAATTCTGTGGAGCTCAAATAGACAACAAAGCTTCGTGGAACTTGATTAAGTGTTAGCATAAATATCTAGCCTTTATCATGTTTGAGCTTCCTTGATAAATGTCACTCTCTATTTTTATTTTCATTTTTATAGAACAGAAAAAATATATTATTATTTTTTTATGCCACCACAGTGAATGTACTTATGGGTTTTATGCCACTCGCATACTCACATGGGGCTTACTGTTTTCAACATTTTTTTAGATAGAATGAACATGATTAACTAAGCAATAATTAAAGGGAAAATGATAACTACCAAGTTTACCTCTTGGCACGGCGTTCGGTGTTTTTAAGTCCTCCGAACAGGACTTCTTTTCTTCTTAGTTGTCCTGGGATTTGGGTGGCGTAGACGGTGGTTCCGGCAGCGCCTCCTCTTCTTGTGTAGCTGTCTTCACTTTCCATACCCGACTTGGTGCTTCGGTCTCCTGTTGTGTATCCTCGGGCCTTATGACCTCTCCTTCATAGTCTGCCCATACGTCCTTGATGGTTTGCCTCCTTTGGTTACGGTTACGTCGCCTTCTTCTTGTCCTAACCTGCTTAGAATCTTCAACTATATAGTTAGGGTCATTAAAGTAGCGGCGTACCTTCTCAGAGGGGAAATGCATATGGACTTCTCCGGTTCCAATGTAGATGATTGCTTTGACGGTGCTAAGGAACGGTCTTCCTAGGATGATGGGTGGATCGTACTCGTCGTCTCCCATGTCAATGACCTGAAAGTCTGTATGGACAAAATGATCGTTAATTTTAACAGGGACATCGGTTACTATACCTTCGACCTTTCGGGATGTCTGATCTGCCATCTGGAGCTGAGTGTATGTTGGTTTTAAGGGCATGGTCCCGTACAAGAGCTGATAGGTGACTGTGGCCATTATGTTGACGCCTGATCCAGTGTCGCAGAGCACCTTCTGAAAGGAGTATCCATTGATTGAGCACTCAATGCTTGGCATACCTGGGTCATCCTTCTTGTTCAGGAAGGGCGACTTGAGTCGACCATCTTGACCTCCTTGAACTGCAGTGACCATCTTAGCTGATTCGGTCCATCCTTGGTTGTTCTTGTTCTGCTTGTTCCTCCTGTTGGTCCTCTTCCTTGGTTCATGTTGGGGTTGCTCTGGGATTTGTGTAATCTTGTTCTTGAAGGAAAACGTCTCCTTCCTCCCCTTGATGTTGAAGTTGATCTTCGCAGCGCTGGCGTAGATGACAGCTCCCGAGGTGTTCAGGAATGGCCTTCCCAGAATAACTGGTGACCTCTCATCGGACCCGGTCTCTATCACCACGAAGTCAGCTGGAGCATACGAGGTACCAACTCGGACACACATGTTCTTTAATATTCCTTTAGAAAAGCTTAGTGTCCGATCTGCAAGCTGCAAACACATAGTTGTTTCTGATAAAGGATATGTAAAGAATTTTTCATAGAGTACCCTGGGCATAATGTTGACGCTGGAGCCAAAGTCACAGAGTGCTTCTGGGAAGTCCACCATGCCGATGGAGATCGGGATGACGGGGCGTCCTGGATCGCCTCTCTTGACTGGCAGAAGGTCATTATGTACTCCGACAGCGGGATTACTCCAATAGTTACCTGCATCAAACATGTCTACAAGATTTACAGATTCTAATCCTTTTGGTTGTGATGGTATACCGGGGTTAGTAGCAGGAACAGCAGCAGCTATTTGATTTAACTGAGATTCAATCATTTTATTAAAGCTAATTTGGTTTTTGATGGCAGTAGAGAAATTATCCATTCTATTATTTATGTTTTCTAGTATTTTATCATTGGATGCCAATTTCTTAGACAAGTTATCCATTAGCTTTCCTTGATTAGACACTAACTCTCTCAGGGGTGGAAAATTATTATTGTTGTTGTAAGAGTTATTACCTTGATAATTACCTGAGTAGTTACCTGAGTAGTTAGGCCTCTGTTGATTCCAACCTTGATTTTGTTGAGGACGGTTGTAGTTGTTGTTGTTGATGTACCTTGCATCCTCAAGCATCTCAGGGCAGTGATTGCCTGAGTGTCCAGTATCTCCACATTCCTCACAAGTCATGTGAGAGTCGTAGACGTTCATGACTTCTCTTTTGTCTCCAGCTTTGTCATCGAGCTTTTTCATGAGTAGGTCTAACTTTGCAGACAGCATGTCTACCTCCTTGAGCTGGTGCATACCTCCACCCTTCTTGCGTGTTTGAGTCCTCTCTTCGTTCCAACCTTGGTTGGACACCATCTTCTCCACAAGGGCTGTAGCTTGTGGTATGGTGAGTGATAGAAATGCGCCTCCAGCTGCAGCATCTATGGTCTCACGAGCACTAGTGATGAGCCCATGATAGAAAGTCTGCATAAGTAGCCAGCTTTCCATTCCATGATGGGGACATTCTAGGATGTAATCTTGAAAGCGCTCCCATGCTTCTGGAACGGATTCATCATGTTGTTGCTGAAAACTTGTAATCTTCCCACGGAGAGCATTGGTCTTGCCCATGAGAAAGAACTTAGCCAGAAAGTTTGTAGAGCAGAGTGCCCACGTAGTGTTCTTATCCTTCGTCGCGTAGAACCACTGCTTCGCTCTCCCCAATAGTGAGAATGGGAAAAGGAGAAGTAGTATGGCGTCTCTGGGAACATCTAATAAAGTGAATGTGCTGCAAATCTCCAGGAAGTGTTGGAGATGAGCACTTGCATCTTCGTGCGGCTTCCCACAAAACTGGTTGGCTTGTACCATGTTGATGAGCCCTGGCTTGAGCTCAAAGTTCTTGTCGATGGCCGCGGCAGGTCCAGTGCGGATGTTGTCCGTAGTGGGAGCTGAGAACTCGCGGATCGTCTTGTTCGCCATGGCTGCGAACTCTGTTGACAAATTCCGGATGAAACTTCGGCGGTCTTCTGGATTGGATGAAGTGTTGCGTCGAAGTGTTGACTTCTTGAGCTTGGCTCTTGCCTTTCTGATTAATGCTTCGGGGTTGTCAACAAAATTTTCTGGAAGATGTCCTCTATTCATACATCACCCTGCAAAACAATAAGAATGGAAAAATACAGGGGTAAATCTGTATGGGAGAATTGATGATCTCAATCACTTAATGATGCGAATGATGACTCAAATTCCGTATTCATTCCTTGTTAGTAAATCAACCTTCCCCGGCAACGGCGCCAAAAATGCTTGTTGGGCATTCTTAACGTCATTACCAAAAGTAGACTTAGTTTTCTAATTCTGATAACGGCGCCAAAAATGCCGAACCTATCCCTCATGCCACTTAAGCCAAGTTGTCATCCCCAGCATGACATGAGAGACGCGGTATTGAAATATGCAACTGCTCTTCTAAATAAATAATAAATAAGATCTGCAAGCGCACAGATTAATACCGATGTAGCATTTTAACCGGGAAGTATTCCAGGTATCGTTATTTATATTTTTACCACTGGGAAGGGATTACTAACATCAATGTTGATTATGGAATGGAATATAGGAATGAGTATCAATCATTGCATGTATAAGTGAGAGCATTCATCTATCTCTTGCATACAGGGGTAAGTGTCACATAAAATATAGATAAAGTATGAATGGTGACAAAGATAATTAATCTGATCAGCTAGCCACATATAATAATGATAAGCACCTCAACAGATATTCTAGCAAGTCATTAGCATGGTATTAGGACGAACTACAAGGATATTTCCTAAGTTATTCTTAACTATAAAGTCTAGCATATCATAGTTAGTGCAAGTACACTTGGCAATCATTGCGAAAAAGGACTACGCCCATGCATAGTGATATTATCAAGGAAGATGAGAAACATAGCAATCACTCCCCCGTAATAATGTTGCTCTGCCTGCCTTACACACGGGAGGGGGACTATATAAGAATCAACGAAGCTGTCACCATCGCGGACCACCCCACGATCCGGCATATAAGGTGCAATCGCAGATAAATATGGTCTAAGCACCACGCCTACACAATATTTATCATTTACCCATGGATCCGATGGATAAACGCTATACGATCCTAAACATGTATATAATTCCAATCTAACTAAGCCAAGCGTATAACTACGATAAACTAAGAACAATATAATCGCAAATAATAACAAGTAGAGCATAGTCATAATCAATATATTGAAATAGAACAAAGTTGTATTCATAATATTGAAGAACAAAGATGAACAATGAAGAACAGTAAAGGAATTACCAAGAATCCTCTTGACAGATCCGGAAACCAATCGAAGATTGACTCCTTCTAGTTCTAATCCTATGTAGCTATGCTATACTAGAGATCTAGTTGATGTGGTGGCTCTAGGGCTTGATCAGAGACCCTCCTCCTGAGATTAGGGTTTGAGGAATTGAGAATGAGGGAGTGCCTCCTCCAGGGGCCAGGGGTCCTGCTTATATAGCCCCCTTAAGTGAACGTGGGCCGTCGGATCAAACCGACATTAATCGCACGGTTTTCCTTGATCCCTTAGGTCAGTGGAGCAGAATCCGTGAGACGGAGCCTGATTGGCTCTCAGGCCAGGGCGGGCGCCCTAGGGAGCAGGGCGGGCGCCCTGCCTCCGGGCCCGTTCGGCCTCCCGTTCGATCTCGTGGCTTCTAGAGTCTTCTAGATGATAGAAAATCGGTGAACATGTTATTATCTCTATGTAAACCCGACGTGTGGGCCTTTCCTCCGTATTTTCTGATAACCCCCTGCAGAAAAAAACAAACACCAAAACTCGTGGAATTCTGTCAGATAAAACCCTAAGTCTAGGTGTTGGTTGCATTTGGATCCTTTTCTTTATTTATTTGATAACTATATTTGGTACTTAAGGACCATCAACACTTAGCTGGGGGAGATGCCTATGTTCTCATGAAGTCACTCATCATGGCAGTCGAAGACATTGCCCATGACTGGTATACTTCACTCAAACCTTTATCCATCAAGTCCTAGGGTCAGGTCAGAGCGGAACTCTTGTCCACCTTTCAAGGATACCACCCAGGGGTGAAGACATCGAGAGACCTGATGAACTGCATTCAACAAGACGACGAATCCTTATTTGAGTTTTTAGAAAGATTCATTCAGACCAAATCTTAGGTGCCAAATATGCCAGAGGAGACGGTTATAGCAGCAGCTGTGGAAGGATTGGCCATAGGCTAGTGCGCAACTCATTTCACCAGGAACTTTCCCACCTCTGTAAGATGCATGGTTAGACGATGACTTGAAGAAGTGAAAAGTGGCACACATTCATGGAGGCAAGCAAGCAAGGCCCCTAGATCACCACCAACCCCATGCCAGCGAAATATGAGGCCATTCCACGCAATCAATAATTTGCAAGAACAACTAGAACATAGCCCAGTGGAGCATGGTCTCCTAGGGCCGCCGCCTAACCAACAATACAAGAGTTTTGATTAGCTTGCACGTGGTGGGCGAGGAGGCCAAGGTCCTCATGGCAGACGTGAAGGCAAAGGAAGGGGAAGAACCCAGAGGGTGTCTTATTGCACCGTCTGCTGCGAGAACATGGGATATTTCACAAAAGATTGCAAATACAAAAAATGGCTAGAGAGCTTAAGGAGAAAGATGAGGCCGCGAGAAGCAGCAAAACATCTAACCATGTGTTCTACAACACTGGTCGTGAAATGGTGAACAGTCAGGGTCATGGTAGCCAATATATGGCGACCTACAACAACTCTTTCCATCACCCCAACTTTTCACATAGATACAACCATCACCCGTATATCTGGCAGCAGCCACCTCTTTCGGTGTACCAGCATTTCTCCCAGCACCTAGGGCAGTCGACCATTGCATCCTCGCCAATTCAGCAAGCACAGCAGTAGTCAACCCAGCCTCAGCCCGTAAAGTAAGAAAACACCTAGGAACACCAAACCGTAAACAATATCTTACCATCACAAGGCCATATATTTGCAATCATTGGCAGATCAAACTAGGAGCACGAAAACAAAAGAGCCAGAAGAGAATTTGAAAGGAGAGTGCACGCCGTCTCGCCGAGGGTACTGCTCAATAGGCTAACCTGGTCCATGGTGCCGATTACCTTGGACGAAAATGACTTTCAAGTGCGAGATTTTCCACAGACATACGCTTTTGTAGCAACAACGAATATAGCTGGGTTCACTGTACACTACATCCTCATAGACAATGGAAGCTCTATCGATATCTTATTCATCAAACCTTTCGAGCAGATGAACCTTGACAAGCGAATGCTGGAGCCAGTAGAGAACTCAATGTTCAGTTTTGTGGGAAAAAGATGGATGCCTTGGGGAAGAAGGCAATTCTGGTCTCTTTCATAGAAGGTGAGAAGGTCCGCACAAAAACCATAACTTTTGACATAGTCGACATGGATTATTCGTATACAGCAATTTTCAGCAGGGGAGTCCTAATTAGATTTGAAATCATGATAAAGCAAAGCTACTTGTGAATGAAGATGCCATCCCCTTTTGGGATTAATGCAGTGCACATGGATCAGGCTGCATCTAGGCAAATAGAGGGCAAACCAATTCTAGGATACAACCTCATAAATGAAGTTTCCAAGAAACCGCATAACGAGGAAGCAAACAGCAAAAGCAAAGTCAAACCAAGAGCAGAAGCAGTCGAAGACACTCAGAAGGCCCCATTGTCGAAACTAGTGCTAGAAAATGTGTGCACCTAGGCTCTAACCTTGCAGAGGACAAGAAAGATAGGCTGCTAGTCTTTCTTTATGAGAATCAAGACGTATTCGCCTGGTCAGCAAAAGACCTGCAAGGAATTAGTCGAGACCTTGCGCAGCACAACCTGAATGTAGCAAAGGGGGTGAAACCAAGGAAGCAAAAGCTAAGGAAGATATCCGTAGAGAGAACGGAAGCAGCAAAAGCAGAAGTGCAGAGATTACTCAACGCCGGCGTCGTTAGGCTAGTTCAGTATCCAGAATGGCTAGCCAATGTTGTAATAGTCAGAAAAAATAGGAAATGGTGAATGTGCGTAGATTTCACTGACCTAAACAAATGTTGCCCAAAAGACCCATATCTGCACCCAAGAATTGACAAGTTAGTTGATATCGCCACAGGGTGTGAATTGATGAGTCTGCTAGATTGCTCCTCCGGGTATCAACAAATCTGGCTAAACCCGGACGACGAAGAGAAAACAAGTTTCATCTCCCTAGGAGGAACATACTGTTTTCGGCGAATGCTTGAGCGACTGTGAAACGCAGGCCCAACCTTTTGTAGAATGACTGATGGGTTTTCAACATACAAAAAGGCAAAAACCTTGTGGCTTATGTCGATGACATCATGGTCAAGAGCGATAAGGAGACCCATATTCAGGACCTCTAGGAAACATTCAAGAACCTAAGAAAGGCCGGTCTCGGGTTGAACCAAGATAAATGCATATTTCGCATCAAGAAAGGCAAACTGCTTGGTTGTCTAGTATCGACAAGAGGCATGGAAGCAAATCCTGAAAAGATAGCAGTGATAATGAACATGAAGCCACTAGGAAGTAAAAAGCAGGTGCAAAACTTACCAGCAGACTAGCAGCATTGAATAGGTTCATCTCAAGATAAGCTAAAAAGGGCTTACCCTTTTTCAGAACTCTCCAATGCTTGGATCATTTCAAATGGGGGCATGAGTAGCAGCAAGCTTTTGATGAACTCAAAACATATTTGACCAAGCTAACAATATTGTCTAAACCTTCACCATCTACAACGTTGCTGCTATATCTAGTAGCATCACCAACAACTGTCAGCGCAGTGCTGGATGAAGAGAAGGAACATGAAAACAAGATGAAGTAGTTCCCCATATACTTTGTATCAAAAGCTTTGTCAGGAGCAAAGCTCAATTATTCCAAATTAGAAAAAATAGCGTACACAGTGGTTATGGCATCAAGAAAGCTGAAGCATAATATCCAAGCTCATCACATCAAGGTCCCTTTGGTGCAACCGCTAGAAGTGTTATTTCACAATAGCAAAGCCATTGGAAGAATAGGAAAGAGGGTTGTAGAGCTGAATGAGTTTGTTGTGGATTTTGAACACAGATCTGCTATCAAGTCCCAAGCACTAGTAGGTTTCATCGCATATTGGACACCGGCAGCTTATGATACCACATTGCAATTCGAAAGCCTATTTGGACTGTGCATTGTGACGGAGCATGGGGGAAGACCGGCATGGGTATAGTAGCCATACTAACACCACTGAAAAGGTCCAAAACTTCGCTATGCAGCAAGGCTCGAATTCCTCACAACCAACAATATAGTCAAATATGAGACATTGCTCCTAGGGTTGTGAAAGCTCAGAGCTCTAGGAGTCAAGAGGTGCATAGTCAGATCAGATTCTCAGGTAATAGTGGGACATGTCAAAAAAGAGTTCACTATGAAGGAACCCGAGTTGATCAAGTACTTGGCAGCAGTAAGAAGAATGGAGAAGCATTTCGCCGACTTCACTTTTTGCCACATTCCAAGAAGCGAGAATGCGAAGCCGATGATCAAGTAAAAGTAACTGCGCAGAGAGCACCAATACCAGCAGATATTTTTTATCAAGAGCTATCAGTCAAAGCAATACGAGAAGAAGAGGAATGACCCAATACCGTGCATGTTATTGCAAGTAAGGATTGGAGATCGCCCATATTCGCTTACCTCAATGGAACCTATGAGCCGCATAGCAAGCATGAGACAGATAAAATGAACTCTAGGATGAAACAATACTTCATCATAGCGAGAGAGCTGTACAAGAGCAGAATAGTCGCACCAATGCTGAAGTGCAGAAGCAGAGAGCAAGGAATCGAATTGCTAAGCAAAATGCACCACATGAAATTGCTCATAGAGCGATGAGGCAAGGATTCTACTGGCCGATTGTAGCAAAAGACGCAAATGAGCGGGTCTGCTGTTGCGAAAACTACCAGATGTTCACTAAAAAGGAGAGAGCCCCAGCTAATCCAACCATGTCAATCATCCCAACATGGCCTTTGCGAAGATGGGGAGTCGACATTGTGGGGCCATTACCGATAGCGCCTGGCAACATGCGTTTCGCAGCAATAGCTTTAGATTATTTCACCAAGTGGATCAAGGCCAAGGCACTGGCGAAAATCACTTTGGGTACCTTAATCAGTTTCGTGTGGCAAAGGATCATCTGCCGTTTCATGGTCCCGTCCTACATCACAGTCATCAACGGGAAGCAGTTCGATTGCACGAAGTTCAGAAATTTTTCCAGCGAGTTGGGGATCAAACTAGCATTCACCTCAGTGAACCACCTAGAGAGCAACGGAGCAGTCAAAAGGGCAAATGGCTTGATTTTCAATGTAGTATCAAAAGCACTATTTGACTTCCCAAAAGGAAAATGGGCCCAGGAATTGATCACTTCCTTTTGGGGTCACAACATCTCGCGCACTTGAACAACTGGGTTCACCCCTTTTTGCCTATTGTAAGGTGAAGAGGCAATCACGCCAGAGGAGCACAAGCTAGGGACTTCCTGCACCCAAATTGCAGCAACCACTCCAATACAACGATACATGGAGCTCTAAGTGGTAGAAAATGCCAGGTTACATGCAGCGACTAATCTCGACAAAAATCATCAAGAGACGAAGACCTGGAGAGACAAGAAAATTTTATGAAAAAACATCAATCCAAGTCACATGGTGCTGATATGTCACCCTGACAAGCAGGGCAAGCTACAATGCCAGTGGTACAGGCCATTCTTGGTGGCGAATATGGTCAATCCTGGAGTTTATAGGCTACTCAACGAAGGAGTCGAGACAAGCCACACATGGAACGCGGAAAACTTGCGTCACTTCTACCCATAACTATTTTGCCCACACTGGGTCATAATTTTTCTTTTTTGACATTTCTGTAAATATCAAAAAAGGGATCTGCACTCTTTTTCCTCACAAGGGAAGCCTTAGCAAAAAGGCGTGAGGTTTTTTAATGAGGCGAACCCATGTATCCTTTTTAACTTATGTTGAGCTCTTCCCCACGAAAGATCTAAAAAGTAAGACGTCAAAACAAAATCTAGCTTTGGCAAGTCATGGATATCGACGATGAAAAGCACTAGAGAAGGTTGTGCCATTTAGCACTCGTACAAAATGTCACGATCGAAAACTGAACAACCCAGAAAAAGCCTGGAGGCTGCAAAAACTTTTCGCTTCACCAAAAAGGAGTGAGCAAAAAGAAAAGGCTGATAAGCCATAACAACGTCTCACCGCACCAAAAAGGAGCGTAGACGAATGTAGAAAGCTGGGTAGGCCCAAAACAGTTTGCACCGCTGAAAAGGAGTGGTGACGAACAAGAAAGGCTGAAGAGTCACAAAGCACGCGGAAACAAGGGTTGCAAGCATGAGTACGAAAAGATCCACTCACATTATCATTAAAAAGGGCACAACCTGTAAATAAGAGGCCCGGGCACCCCCAGATAGCATATCAAGTATGTGTAGAGCAAAAGCATTGGGTTAGACACCCACGCCGCTCAAGTCAGGAGCAATAGCGAGAGAGGAGTCCTCGCTTATAAGGGCAATGAGTGGGTTTCAGAGAGTGTCAGGGTTTTCGGCATCTGTCGAATTAGGGAAGTCTTGACTATGGGATAAAAGACTGTACAAGCATAAGGCCGCTAGTAGCGAAAATTAGATGTTGCGAGAAACCACGTAAAACTTAGGGCACATGCTGTCCAAAAGGAGCAGGCACCCTATATTTGCTAAGAACGGAGCTGAAAGATGAGGCAACAAGATGTGGCTGTGACATAGTGACAAGCAAACATGAAGGGATGTTGCAAGAAAAATGTAACATTCCCCCATCCGACGGAACCACTAATCGAGGCTAGGTACCTACACAAGACTGGATTCTTACTGCAGCTCTGCACTGGGAAGCACTGTAACACCCCAGGTGTTAGTCACCAGCTAGGCACTAGATGTGGTCTAAAACGGGTATGTTAAGCGATGATCGTGAGCTCGAGTTGGCAATATTGTAATTAAAGTAAAACAATTGTACTTAGTATGGGACCCTTTGTAAAGGGCATACTTGAGTAATGCTAAACATGTTCTTTCATGTGTCTCACATCACTCTCTATCTATAGTAATCATTGGAAAAGTTTCGTGGAGTTTGGAATCAAAAAGTCACATGAAATGATAAGTCATGTCTTTGCTTCTATGACTTTACTAAGTGTTTGGATTGCACCATTAAGTGGATGGAATTATAGATCATCAACCAAACCTTGCAACTTTGCCCAAATAGCTCTAGATGAACTCTACAACAAAAGTCATGAAGGGTTCCTGTTGAGCAAATGCCAAGAAAATGCTCCAATGGATCAAAACGGATAATTTAAGCTTTATCGGGATCTTACTTTGGTCAAAGTAGAACTATAGGTTCTGTGCATGTTTTGATGATGGGCCTTAAATAAAAGTCGTAGTACATATCATGAGGAACAAACTTTGTTTAATGGACAAGAGCTAATTTGGTCCCTAACCTAGTCAAACAGAGCTCACAAGAATCAACTCAGTGCTGCTTGAAAGCTTCGAAAAATTGGCTAAGTCAGGAATGACTGAATTTCGTGATTTCTGTTTCAATGTACCTGTCTTTGGTGATTGTTAGTTTGCAAACCATGTAGAATTTGGCCAAACTCCTTTAAGAAAAGTTGTCGTGCCCATATAGCTCTACACAACGGTGCAATCGGTTGGATCAATAATCAAATGGATTATGAGATAGAGAGTGGAGAAGAAGGTAGTTTCAGTCGGCTTGCAATTGGGCTGCAGATTTCAGTTTAAGGTTCCCTCCTTCGCAGCTCCATATCTCCCAATCTAGGTTGAATCAAAGTTTGATCCTTTAAGCAAAAGTGTAGTACTCATGTAGCACTACCACAAGGAGAAATTTATCAATCGAATCATCAAATGGTTTTGGAATTACAGAGCGAGGAAGTATGGGTTTTCAGTCGTAATTTCGCAGTAGTATTTGGTTGGTCTTCAGTTTCTGAATTTGAGTCGAAGCCATGTCATGGCCGACAGGCCTCGGGCCGTGCTCGCCGCGTGTTATCCTCGCTCGCTGCATGGTAGCCACCTCGTGCCCACGCGTCGTCGACCCGAACTGTAAACACCAAGCACTCGCCCTCCTCCTTTCCCTCCGTCCCCCTTGCTCGCACTCTATCCATCTCCCTCGCTCTTGCCATGAACGCTCGAGCAGCCGAGCAAAGCATCGTCACTGCTCGCTCCTCCCAACGCCGGCCACGCTCATGCAGCCACTAGCATCACCTTGCCCTCCGTTGAGCCGCGCCCGAGCTCCCAGCTCCCTCACTCACCTCTCCCTTTGCCTCGCCTCGCTCTCTGCAGAGCGTGCTCACCATGGCCGAGCTTGAGATCCATGGCTGCCGCTGCTGATGCGTCGCTGCCGCTGCTCCTGCGCCGCTGCTGCTGCTGCGTCGCTGCCGCTGCTCCTGCGTCGCTGCTGCTACGTCGCTGCCGCTGCTCCTGCTGCTGCTGCTCCTGCTGCTGCTGCGCCGCTGCCGCTGCAGCTCACCGCGGTGCCGCGTGGCCAGGCCGCCTTGGCCGGTTGCGGGCCAAGCCGAACAGCCCCACAAGTGCGCGAGCAGGCCCTGGCACTCCGCCACCCCTCCTCCTTGCCACCGGTGAGCTGTAGGCCGGCCGAAGTTTGCCATTCCCCGGCGCTCCGCTGATCTATGTACTGAAGATGAAGAAAAGGACGTCGGAATCAAATTGAAAGAAAGGGAAGGGTCCTAATGTGAATCCTAGACTCATATGAATAGTATTGTTAGGACTTGTTTGCTTGGTTCAATTAAAGTTTCTTACAGGGGTGTAACTGTAAAGCCGTGACTCTGATGAATAGTGCCGCATAGTGCAGTTTTATCTTTTTCCTTTTCCTTTATGCATAATTATGGCTGAATCTTGTATAATTCATAGTAATTCATAGAAAAATCGTAAAATAGCAAATGAGGACTTTTTGGAATCTTTGTAAAATTATCTATGCAGTGGATCTATAATATATCATATTTTAGTTTAAAGTTTTGACTGTACAAATAGATCTATGCTTCTAGGTTATAAATGCTAGTTATATTTGTCATTTTCATAACTGAAAATGTAGTGCTCCAAATTAAGTGAAATCTTTGTGGCATGCTAACCATGTGATGTTGGATGTGTGATAATAATTTCATGAATTTTTATTGCTGTATGAGTGAGTTATTAGTGTATCTTGCTCTCACATGATTTATTACAATATCTATTTGTCTTTTTCATAGAGGTTGATATACATGTCCAATTGGCTTGAAATTTGGACAGTAGACTATTAAGAGCATATATGGGCCACTGTAATTTTGGTAGAATTTATGGTACACTTTTGGTAGGTGTTCATAATTCCACCTAATTATCTAAATATTTTAATAAAATGCATTAAAAGAATTTATTTAGGAATGTACACTATGTTTTTTGGTGTTCATTAGTCATGTGTGACATGTTAGTAAAGTTGGTTTTGTCCATTTATATGTTTGCAACATAAGTTAATAATTATTTCTTGCAAATGAGGTTTCTAGATAGATCTGAAAACTTAGCAAAGTTCTTCATGATAATGTGCTTTGTTGTAAAACTTATTTATACAAAAGTTGTAGATAATTTATGTATCTAGCTGCTATTGAAATTTGGTAGCATTTGGCCATGTGGTTTAGGAGTTATAACTGTTGAAAGTTGGGTTACATAATTGCTTGCTCTTTGTCTTGTTAGACCAGTTTCTGTGTTTGTGTAAATTCGACATAATAAACTTTGGAATCATGCTGTGATGATTATAAATGAAATGTAGAGAATTTCATAAGCTTTCCATAATGTCTTCTTGCAAGTCATTTGGAGTTGTAGATCTCCAGTTATGATTAAATTACTTAGCTACTGTTCTGATGCCCAGAAAGTGGCAAATTCTAGTCTAGTGCTTTGATTAACTTTGCCATGCTAGTGTGTTGAAGTGTGACTCATATCTTTGATGGTACTTGGGTTAGTACCCTATGATCTTGTGAGACTTGTTTCTTGATTGATGTGCTTGCCCTCTTCTATGTTATGTCGTAATGAGGATTAAGTTAATTAGCTCTAGGTGCTTACGTGAACTTTGGTATGCTTACTTGATTACTTTGTTTATTGCACTTCTATGCATTCATATATATGCATTGTTGCACCTCATTTAGGTATGTTAGCTGAAGCACGTGATGGACCTAAGGTGGAGCCAAACCCAAAGAATGAGTTGGTGGATCCATCCCGAAGATAAAAGGATCAGACAAGTACTAGATTGGAGGATACTCGCCAAGCGGGTTTCATCTGACATACTCTAACTTAAGTCGGATCCTGGGCAAGCCCCAGAGCATTATAAGCCTCCTACCTTCAAATCAATTAATTTTATATATGTTATAAGTATTATTGCATTAAGTGGTAGGAGTTGGTTGGAAACCCTTGCTGCATTATATCCTTCCTTGTCCAGATATATGAATCCTTGAATCCTACATAGACTAGGATTGAATAGATGCTTAGCCCTGCTTTAAGCGGTAGAAGTCAGGTGATTTCCTGTCACCTGCGAGATGTAGGGATATTCATATATGGCATGGTTGGCTATATTTGCTATCGTGGAATGGAACCATGTGTTAATAAAATAAAATGAGACTGGGCGGGATGACGATTGTGAAGCAACAAGGCATGGAGGTCTTGGGTGTGGATCTATCCCCGTCTGAGACGTTTAACGACCGATTCGTTGTACGTCCTTGAGTCATGTTAAACGCAGTCTAACACTTAGTTGGCCGGATAAGTCGTTCCGACCGCGAAGCCGAGTAATACAGTTCAGGTCGAGAATCGAATGGTAGGTCGCATCTTGGAGGAGAGTAAGGATGTGCTTGGGGACATTGGCGTGAGACCAAGGGGGGTTAGAGTCCCTATCACCTGACAGAGTGTTGCCCTTGGGGATGCGGCATCAGTCGAACCCGCGACTCCTGAATTATACGAAAGGTGGCTTGTGCCACCCTGGCAGGGGCCTGCGTGGTGAGTGTTAGAAATACCCCTTCAGCTGGATAGGAACTCGATTCGAATCGCCGTCGCTCCCGGTTAGTGAGCACTTGACTTGAGCAGCGGCAACGTAGATTCAATTAAATTAAACTGATGGTTAATTGGATAACGATGGAAAGGTTGCCTCAATTTATACCTGCAATAGTTAATATTGCGTAACACCCTAAAATTTGCTCTTTTCAAAATAGATGCAAAGTAATTTAATTTTGTATTCCAGTGCTCATGAAAACATAGGAAAATAATATTTTTCACTAAAATAAAATTTATCATAGGGTTTAGCAACATTGTGTGTATACATGCCGATGCATATGATTTGATGTGATCTTTTCTTATTATTTCTTTGTGTGTTGAGAGTGAATAAAATCTTTAAAATGCATTAAGTAGGTCGATCTTCCTTCTTCGGCATGCGTTTATTTTTTTTCTACAATCAAATTCCTTATCTCTCAGCTCAAGTTTCATTGAGATCTTCCCAAAATATTTTCTTTATAACCCAAATCACTCCTTTCAGTTTCTTGTCCATTAATCAGTCTCTACAAACTTCTCGAAAATTTTTCCGACTTTTTCTATAGCTTGTTTCCACTTGTCTATGAGCATAGTCTAATTTTTAGATCCTCCAAAATATCTTATCATGAGCTCCAAATATTTTATTTGGGTTTCTCATGTTCCATAATGTCTCTGAAAATTTTTCTCGAATTTTCGGAGCTTTCGGAGTATTTTTCGCGGCTTAAATAATAATTCTGAACTTTTCTGGTATTATTTTATCCATGAAAATAATTAATTCCAAAAATAATAAATCTTTCATTTTCCCCGACGCTCAAAGCCCATGTGCAATAATCCGAATAAATCTCAAAGGCACATACATTTATTTACTAATGGGCTTAAATGATTACTTAGGCCTATTAGCGGAGGCGGATGGTGCAACATCAATTAGTACCATATCGCTAGTTGACATGAAGGTGGAGAGTTTTTCTGCCTATATATATGTACCTATCCCATGGGCAAAGCACACCAAAACTACCGTAGAGGAGCCCCTGGTTTGGGAAATCTCTCGTGTAGTAAATTATATTTTCTCCTTCTCTTGTTGCCGTCCGATGAAGCCACCAGGCTGCCTAGCACAAGCCGAAACTTCCACCATAGTTGCTCGTGAGCATACGTTCTACTCAAGAAGAAGAAGAGGTATTTACTTGAATTCCACCGTCTAGATCACGTTAAAAACCGGATTTTGATTTATTTTTGAAATTAAAATTCTAGGTATTTACAAAACTGCCACTATCTTGTTTAGGCCATATCTTCTACATTTTAACTCCGTTTTGACCTGTTCAAATTGCGTAAGATTTATAATTTCATAATCTACATGTTAGTGCTACTGTTGGTTAGGTTTTCCACCTTTAAGATTCGATGTTAGATTTAATCTATTGTTTTACTAAAGAAAATCTCGTTTAATTCATAACTTATTTGTTTTAATTCCGAATTAGTCCGTTCAAATTGCAATGGATTTATAACAACATGAACTATGTATTAGTATTAATGTTTTCTTTATCAAAATCTCTGGAATTTCATAGTTTAGATCTAACTTGATTAATAACTGTGCAACTAGATTTATAAATAAAGTATTATTGATTTCTCCTTTAGTTTTCTAAATTTAAATGTAATTCAGCCTAAGTCACTTTTGAATATCTATAAAAAGTATTTTAAAACAAATGAACTATATAATTTTATATAGTTAAAACAAATGAGACCTATAATTTTTCGTTTTATACAACAAAATCTTTCGTTAGATGTATCTTTTTAACCATAGCTTCGATTAACGTGCTTTTCACGTCTATGTGTTCGTAGCAACGTGTAGAATCTCTTTAAAACCTTTTCACTTGTTATTTCATATGTTTGGTGTACTATTCTAATTTAGATCTATTGTTTGCTTCGTGTATGATTGTATGGACGCTTGTGTGGTGCTTTATAATCATGTCTAGTCGGTGAGCTTTACGTGGTGATCAAGAAGCTGTTCTTTGGAGGTTACAAATCTACAGAAAGAAGGATCTCAATTTAAGGCAAGTATAGCATGGGATCATCCTTGTTTCCTATTCTCCTTTAATACACTTAATTTATGTGCATGTGTCTACCTTGTTACCACTAAGGATATCCTAGCTTTTGTATCAAATACCTTGACACTCATGGGACATTGCATTGGGTAGTATTTATGCTAGTGCTCAAGATAAATAACCATGATCTGTAACTTGACTAATGGTATATGCGATAAACATTTAAAAGATGCTTTATAGCAATATGGCTCAAGAGGGCTAGAGCATATTGGGTTATTTTTATGGTGCTCTAGTTGCTCTCCCTAAGGACTCATCTATAAGCGAACATCTGGGATTGACAGTATAACTGTGAGGGCTATATGGCTCTGGCTTTAGTCAAGTATGAGGACCTTTTCTAGCTTGTTAGTGGTAACCTTTATGGCGTAAGAATGGCTTGACGAATCAGGTATAGTGCGGCCTCTATCCTTATGTGTATAGACTGCGCGTCATTGTGCCATTTGGAAGGGGGGCTCTACATCTGTTTGTCAAGTGAATCTAATGGCCCTAACTTGTTAGATGAACCTTTGAAAGACTTCATAGTGAACCCTGTCGACCTTCCTTGGAAGTGGGTCAAGAGATTAGCTACCTCGGGCGAAAGGGTAAATCACGACTCACAGTGAAAGTGTACAACCTCTGCAGAGTGTAAAACTAGTATATCAGTCGTGCTCACGGTCACAAGTGGCCTTGGACCCTTACAGAATAAATGATGAACACTGATGATAATGATAATACTGATGATATTGATGCTCACTAATGATTATTGTTTCTTGCTATACGTTATTCACGTTTACATGATCATGAGGTTATTTGGGTTTACATAACTTGTTGCTACTCAAATGCTAAAAAGATGACTCACTAAAAGCTATGGCAATAAACCCGTGTCAAACCTTTTGAGCCTCATTAACCCTGTGTTATACTTGTTGAGTTCGACATGGACTCACCCTTGCTATTTCCCCCACATCTCAGGAAGGGTACCAGACTGCTAGATTCTGGAATTGTTAGGCTTGTGATCAACCAGTCAGTTTGATCCTAGAGTGAAGGTTACACCCGGTGTTCGGAGTTGTTGTCACACCCGGTTTTCTAAAGAACAAAACCAGGCTAATCATATGTGTGCCCAGGAAGTCCACACATATGCCAGAATGAAAAAGTATCAGAAACAATGTTATTATATAACGTATACATAGCTATATTAACACTTACATCAGAGTATCGCGGAACGGTGACTAAACTTCAGGCTCCATTCTTCTCAGGGACGGCTGACTGGGGGTAACATATGCCTAGCACTTCTACTAGTCTTCTGAAAACTCCACTACACCTTCATCCTTCTTCTAAGCAGCACCTCACTACACACTGGAGTGTGGGGAAATAGCAAGGGTGAGTCCATGTCGAACTCAACAAATATAACATGGGGTTCATGAGGCTCAAAAGGTTAAACACTGGTTTGACTGCACTTAGCTTTTAATTGTCAAAATTTTATTACATAAGTAGCATCAAGTTTGCATTATTCCCACAATAAACATATGATCAATGTAAATATGAATAATGAATAGCAAAAACACATTTATAGTCATCAGTGGTCATCTATTCCGTAAGGGTCCAAGGCCACTCGTGACCGTGAGCACGGCTGTTATAACAGTTTTACACTCTGCAGAGGTTGTACACTTTCACTGTGAGTCATGATTACCCATATGCCCGGGATCGCGACTCCCAAAACACTTCCAAGGTGAGCAGGCAGGGAATCACTATGAAGCCTTTCAAAGGTTCGTCTAACAAGTTAGGGCCGCTAGGTTTCAGAAGTCAGTCCGTGTGATACACACGCAGAGATCCACGGTCTGCTTTACCCCATTTGCGCCACAAGGGTAACCTCTAACAAGCTAGAAAAGGTCCTCATACTGAGCTAAAGCCAGAGCCATATAGCCCTCACAGTTGTACTGTAAATCCCGGATGTTCGCTTACAGATAAGTCCTTAAGGAGAGAAACTAGAGCACCAAAAATAACCCCATGCTCTAGCCCTCTTTAAACAATAATTAAAAAGTCATCTTTTAGTGTTGTTGCATATTCCATTAATCATATTACAAGATCATAGTTTATGTTCAGCGCTAGCAAAAGCTACCCAATGCAAAGTCCCATAGGAGACAAGGAAATAAGATATCAATAGCTAAGTTATAATCTCTAGGGTTATCAAGGAGGACACATGCATATGTATGATAATTTCAGTGAATAGGACAACAAGAATGATCCCATGTTATACTTGCCTTTAACTTGCTTTACACCTAAAGCAACTTGCTCCAAGAACCTTCAGTTGTCTTCTGGTCATCCCCTCTTGATCTTCAACACTCACAGAGGGTTTTCATTCTACTCGTAGCGAACATCACGCATAGGCAAACATGCAAGAAGCAAACATAGAAAACTAAGAACAATACACCACACAAGTTAAAACGACATACTATAAGAGAGCTATCGGCTACGGTCACGAGAACACAAGAAACGTCGATAACGGAACTATCGTTAAAAAGAAAAAGACTATCGGAAAATTATAAAAGGAACCACTACATACTTATTTATTTTAGCTAACAAGATCATGGAAAAATAATTAGTTCAGATTAGACAAATCTTATTTGGACTCAACACCGAGTTGAAATTAACCATGGTTTATATATTTTATAAATATTTCCACACAATATTTTATTTATATATATATATATTTTATAGTGTTTAAGTCATTTATGCATTATACTTTAGAAAGGTAGAACATGTGACAAAGACTAAATGTAAGCATTTATGATTTATGGTGAACTAAGCAAGTCCTAAATGAAAAGGCATTCATGTCGATATTAATCACATTAACATTGAGTTATGAGATGCCTAATGTTTATACCTAAATTACTTTTAATTCAAAAAGGGCACTACATAATCAAATTGCATCTTAATCGACTTTATATGAATCATGTCTGAACTAGACAAATTATAATTAATAAATACATTCATGGAAAACAGCATTGCTAACATGTCGCTTATGTCGCCACAGCCACAACGCAAGAAAACGCAATTAAACTTTAGGTTGCTTTTTAATTTAAAAGCTATTAATCAAATTAATATTTAAGTCAATAATTTTAGAGTTGGGTGACATCAAGAACATTACCACTACTGCATAGAGCGTGTCGATACGAATCTAACGCAACTTGAACGGAGCAAAACGGAATTCAAACGAATAAACGCTGAAGGCTTAAAGCCGTAGAAACTAAGAAGAGTGGATACGTACTGTACTTCCCAGGTGAGCCTGTTGTCCTTTGGCCACTCACGTAGTAACGTTGATGCTATTTGCTTTTACATTAATTAATATTTAAATCTAGAAACATGATACTTGGTATAGGCTATTGCTAACACGTAGGTTCTACATTTTCGTAAACACATTACATAAGGAATGGCTAGAACGAAGCTAGAACAGATAAACGGCTTGGGATTAAAGATGCTAAAACCGGTCTACAAGTATCTGTATTTCTATGGAAAGACTTCCAGAGATAGATGGAAAGTTACTTAGCTTCTTCATGTGATCTCAGATGCTCACGTACAACAGGGTTTCAGGGATTGCAACTCCTGGTGACATTGCCGCCCGGCCAGCAATAGATGAACTGATCGTGAAAAATACCAGGCGTTACTTCCTTCATGGCCGACTGTAGGGCAACTGCATGGACGGCAACGGCTGATGATCGTATAGGCTCAGCAAAGCTAGCAGGGTGCAGCTCAGAGAGGAGAAATTAAAAGCAGGCGCACGGAGGTCCTCACCGACGGAACGAAAGCGACGCGGGCTCGGCGGAGGAGTCGTCGGAGTTGGCCAGCGGTGACTCGAGAGAAAATTCTATTTTACTACACGAGAGATTTCCCAAACTAGGGGCTCCTCCACGGTAGTTTTGGTGTGCTTTGCCCATAGGGTAGGTACGTATATATAGGGAGGAAAACTCTCCACCTCCACGTCAACTAGCGATACGGTACTAATTGACGTTGCACCCTCCACCTCTACTAACAGGCCTAATTAATCATCAAAGCCCATTAGTAAATAAATGAATGGGCATTTAGGATTATTGCACACGGGCTTTGGTGGAAAATGAGACATTTATTATTTTCGGAATTAATTAATTTCGTGGATAAAATAATTCTAGAAAAGTCCAGAATTATTATTTAAGCCGCGAAAAATACTCCGAAAGCTCTGAAAATTCAGGGAAAATTTCCAGAGACATTATGAAACATGAGGAACCCAAATAAAGTATTTGGAGCTCATGATAGGATAATTTGGAGCATCTAAAAATTAGATTATGCTCACAGAAAAGTGGGAACAAATTCTAGAAAAAAACTAAAAAAAAATCCCGAGAAGTTTGTAGAGATTCATTGATGGGCGAGAAACCGAAAGGAGTAATTTGCGTTACAAAAGAGAAGATTTTTAGGAAGCTCCCGATGAAAACTTGATATGAGAAACAAGGAATATTGATTATAGAAAAAGATAAAGGCATGCCGGAGAAGAAAGATCGACCTACTAAACGTATTTTTAAAGATCTTGCTCATTCTCAACACACAAGAGTTAACAAGCAAACATCACATCAAACAATAGCCCGTCAAATTAGTATAGAAAAATTTAAAGATTATTATTTTTTTTAACTAATTGATGCTATCATAAACTAAACTTAGGAAATTTTATCTGAATATTAAAACATTTATTTTAATTAGTGTTTTCTATGCACAACCCAAAATCAGAAATTTTGGGGTGTGACAATTCTACCCCACTTAACATGAATCTCGTCCCGAGATTCGGAGAGACTAGGGAGAAAGATAAAGGAGACCAATAAGATTGTTTTGAGACTTTTTTTTTTGACAAGTTCGGATATAAGTGTCAAGGATTATCAATTGTTGACAAGAGAACATTGGATTGATTGTTAAGATTGATTCGAGTTAATGATAGAAGGTCAAAGGATTGAAGGTCAGCAATGGTGGAAAGGAAGATCAAAGGAGGTTGAAAAGATAGATCTAGGTTGATCATCAAATCTTCACTTTATAAGGTGTAAAAACAAGGGTCTAAAGTTGTCAAATGTTGATAAGAAAAAGTAAAGATCGATGGCAAGAAGGTAAGATTGGTTAAGGGACAAGGAATAGCAAAAGATGATATTATGACAGTGATTGGTCTTTGGATCTTCTTGTCTCGTGACTTGAGATTGATGATGGTGGCGGACGCTACCCCACTTAAGAAAGATCTTGTTCCACCTGGCGATGTCATTGAAGGCAACACTTTCTTTAAGGCTTACTACTATTGATGAGTCCTTCATGTGTTGATCCTCCATTAAGATGAGATAAAGAAGGCAACATGACAACCAAGGGTAGGCAAGGACAGTGTAAGAGAAAAATGGCAGGATTTAGGATCAATTAAAAGATAAGTAGGATAGAAGATGACACTACCCCACTTAACTTGGATCGAGCTACTCCTCAAGACTTATACCTTTCGAGCCACCTTTGAAACATGAGAACAAGGATAACACACAAGCAACACATCAAGCACAACAAGCACACATCACATCATCGGTACTACACGTGCTTCTTCAACAATGGTGGCCATCCTAAGGGAAAAGTATGGATGATGAAAGGCCATCGAACTTTTGGAAAAGGTGAGATCAGAAAACTTTTAGTAAAAACAACATAAAATAAAAACTAAGGGAGTAAGAAATAATAGCTCAAAGGAAGCTATCAAGGAGGGGATACAATAGGACAAGGAAGAGGAAATAGTCAAAGTCAATGAGTCAAAATAGTTTTATAGTAAAATGAGTTTTAGAGTACGTCCAGTGCTACTTGGCATACGTCCTACAGTCAACACCGCTCTGATACCACTCTGTCACACCCGGTTTTCTAAAGAACAAAACCAGGCTAATCATATGTGTGCCCAGGAAGTCCACACATATGCCAGAATGAAAAAGTATCAGAAACAATGTTATTATATAACGTATACATAGCTATATTAACACTTACATCAGAGTATCGCGGAACGGTGACTAAACTTCAGGCTCCATTCTTCTCAGGGACGGCTGACTGGGGGTAACATATGCCTAGCACTTCTACTAGTCTTCTGAAAACTCCACTACACCTTCATCCTTCTTCTAAGCAGCACCTCACTACACACTGGAGTGTGGGGAAATAGCAAGGGTGAGTCCATGTCGAACTCAACAAATATAACATGGGGTTCATGAGGCTCAAAAGGTTAAACACTGGTTTGACTGCACTTAGCTTTTAATTGTCAAAATTTTATTACATAAGTAGCATCAAGTTTGCATTATTCCCACAATAAACATATGATCAATGTAAATATGAATAATGAATAGCAAAAACACATTTATAGTCATCAGTGGTCATCTATTCCGTAAGGGTCCAAGGCCACTCGTGACCGTGAGCACGGCTGTTATAACAGTTTTACACTCTGCAGAGGTTGTACACTTTCACTGTGAGTCATGATTACCCATATGCCCGGGATCGCGACTCCCAAAACACTTCCAAGGTGAGCAGGCAGGGAATCACTATGAAGCCTTTCAAAGGTTCGTCTAACAAGTTAGGGCCGCTAGGTTTCAGAAGTCAGTCCGTGTGATACACACGCAGAGATCCACGGTCTGCTTTACCCCATTTGCGCCACAAGGGTAACCTCTAACAAGCTAGAAAAGGTCCTCATACTGAGCTAAAGCCAGAGCCATATAGCCCTCACAGTTGTACTGTAAATCCCGGATGTTCGCTTACAGATAAGTCCTTAAGGAGAGAAACTAGAGCACCAAAAATAACCCCATGCTCTAGCCCTCTTTAAACAATAATTAAAAAGTCATCTTTTAGTGTTGTTGCATATTCCATTAATCATATTACAAGATCATAGTTTATGTTCAGCGCTAGCAAAAGCTACCCAATGCAAAGTCCCATAGGAGACAAGGAAATAAGATATCAATAGCTAAGTTATAATCTCTAGGGTTATCAAGGAGGACACATGCATATGTATGATAATTTCAGTGAATAGGACAACAAGAATGATCCCATGTTATACTTGCCTTTAACTTGCTTTACACCTAAAGCAACTTGCTCCAAGAACCTTCAGTTGTCTTCTGGTCATCCCCTCTTGATCTTCAACACTCACAGAGGGTTTTCATTCTACTCGTAGCGAACATCACGCATAGGCAAACATGCAAGAAGCAAACATAGAAAACTAAGAACAATACACCACACAAGTTAAAACGACATACTATAAGAGAGCTATCGGCTACGGTCACGAGAACACAAGAAACGTCGATAACGGAACTATCGTTAAAAAGAAAAAGACTATCGGAAAATTATAAAAGGAACCACTACATACTTATTTATTTTAGCTAACAAGATCATGGAAAAATAATTAGTTCAGATTAGACAAATCTTATTTGGACTCAACACCGAGTTGAAATTAACCATGGTTTATATATTTTATAAATATTTCCACACAATATTTTATTTATATATATATATATTTTATAGTGTTTAAGTCATTTATGCATTATACTTTAGAAAGGTAGAACATGTGACAAAGACTAAATGTAAGCATTTATGATTTATGGTGAACTAAGCAAGTCCTAAATGAAAAGGCATTCATGTCGATATTAATCACATTAACATTGAGTTATGAGATGCCTAATGTTTATACCTAAATTACTTTTAATTCAAAAAGGGCACTACATAATCAAATTGCATCTTAATCGACTTTATATGAATCATGTCTGAACTAGACAAATTATAATTAATAAATACATTCATGGAAAACAGCATTGCTAACATGTCGCTTATGTCGCCACAGCCACAACGCAAGAAAACGCAATTAAACTTTAGGTTGCTTTTTAATTTAAAAGCTATTAATCAAATTAATATTTAAGTCAATAATTTTAGAGTTGGGTGACATCAAGAACATTACCACTACTGCATAGAGCGTGTCGATACGAATCTAACGCAACTTGAACGGAGCAAAACGGAATTCAAACGAATAAACGCTGAAGGCTTAAAGCCGTAGAAACTAAGAAGAGTGGATACGTACTGTACTTCCCAGGTGAGCCTGTTGTCCTTTGGCCACTCACGTAGTAACGTTGATGCTATTTGCTTTTACATTAATTAATATTTAAATCTAGAAACATGATACTTGGTATAGGCTATTGCTAACACGTAGGTTCTACATTTTCGTAAACACATTACATAAGGAATGGCTAGAACGAAGCTAGAACAGATAAACGGCTTGGGATTAAAGATGCTAAAACCGGTCTACAAGTATCTGTATTTCTATGGAAAGACTTCCAGAGATAGATGGAAAGTTACTTAGCTTCTTCATGTGATCTCAGATGCTCACGTACAACAGGGTTTCAGGGATTGCAACTCCTGGTGACATTGCCGCCCGGCCAGCAATAGATGAACTGATCGTGAAAAATACCAGGCGTTACTTCCTTCATGGCCGACTGTAGGGCAACTGCATGGACGGCAACGGCTGATGATCGTATAGGCTCAGCAAAGCTAGCAGGGTGCAGCTCAGAGAGGAGAAATTAAAAGCAGGCGCACGGAGGTCCTCACCGACGGAACGAAAGCGACGCGGGCTCGGCGGAGGAGTCGTCGGAGTTGGCCAGCGGTGACTCGAGAGAAAATTCTATTTTACTACACGAGAGATTTCCCAAACTAGGGGCTCCTCCACGGTAGTTTTGGTGTGCTTTGCCCATAGGGTAGGTACGTATATATAGGGAGGAAAACTCTCCACCTCCACGTCAACTAGCGATACGGTACTAATTGACGTTGCACCCTCCACCTCTACTAACAGGCCTAATTAATCATCAAAGCCCATTAGTAAATAAATGAATGGGCATTTAGGATTATTGCACACGGGCTTTGGTGGAAAATGAGACATTTATTATTTTCGGAATTAATTAATTTCGTGGATAAAATAATTCTAGAAAAGTCCAGAATTATTATTTAAGCCGCGAAAAATACTCCGAAAGCTCTGAAAATTCAGGGAAAATTTCCAGAGACATTATGAAACATGAGGAACCCAAATAAAGTATTTGGAGCTCATGATAGGATAATTTGGAGCATCTAAAAATTAGATTATGCTCACAGAAAAGTGGGAACAAATTCTAGAAAAAAAACTAAAAAAAAATCCCGAGAAGTTTGTAGAGATTCATTGATGGGCGAGAAACCGAAAGGAGTAATTTGCGTTACAAAAGAGAAGATTTTTAGGAAGCTCCCGATGAAAACTTGATATGAGAAACAAGGAATATTGATTATAGAAAAAGATAAAGGCATGCCGGAGAAGAAAGATCGACCTACTAAACGTATTTTTAAAGATCTTGCTCATTCTCAACACACAAGAGTTAACAAGCAAACATCACATCAAACAATAGCCCGTCAAATTAGTATAGAAAAATTTAAAGATTATTATTTTTTTAACTAATTGATGCTATCATAAACTAAACTTAGGAAATTTTATCTGAATATTAAAACATTTATTTTAATTAGTGTTTTCTATGCACAACCCAAAATCAGAAATTTTGGGGTGTGACAGTTGTCTTGCCGCTGTGTTACTCTCTAAGGTTATATCTTATACTATTGCGTTATGTTTAATAAGTGTTTGTCTTTTGATATTACACTTATCTGCAGCATATGTGGGATTTGACCTCTTTATTTCACATATAGTGTATATCTGGTTTTGTCCTTAAAACTGGGTGTGACATATTGTTTCCTCCTAATCAAGTGAGTGCTCTAGTACAGGTGCTAATATGGATGACAGGTTAATGATAATTAACTTGATGCTTAAGCATTAATGATTAGTTATCCATATTAAGCTTTTATGCAAAATGTTGTCAAGCTAGCCCACTTTATATCAGCCTTGCATGATCCTTGGTGTCACTTTATTTCTGGTTTCTGACGGGTAAGTCTAGCTAAGTACCTTCACGTACTCAGGGTTTTATCCCCACTTGTTGCAAGTTGTGATGTATCTTGGCGACTGCAAGAGTTGGTTGGCTCCTACCGTAATGGCGGAGTGTGATCACGGGCGTGATCCTTCTGAGTTATCTTCTCTCTAATGCTTTTGTTGGAAGTCGACCTTGGTACTGGCATGTATTTGAAATAAGATTAATGTTAGTTTCAAATTACTTTGCTTCTGCTACTTTTCAATTTAAGTTGTAATAAATATGTTGAACTCCGATGTATATTGAATTACTTGTGAAATGGTTGTAACATGTGACTTGTTATGTTGAATCACTACGATCTTGGCTTATATGTTGGTTGGTTTGAAATCCCTCGCGATTTCATTGGACTACCGGAGTTATATGGGCTCAAGTGCGAGAATTTGATCACTTCGGTGATTGTTTTTATACTTGTGCTCTTATAATTTGGACGGTTCCGTTACAGCTGGTATTGGAGCAAGATTCAACATTAAACTTGTCGTATGTGTATTTAAAACAAAGGTTTTGTTTTATAAAATCAGTTTTATCAACTTATAGCTATATATAGGTTTGTGAAATCTGAATTCTAAACCTAATATGCCTGTGGTCAATTTCCTTATGCCCATATAAGGATTATTAGGTGGCTTATATAAGTACTAACTTGGGGGTTTTTTTATTTATGCATCTACGCCCAGGCCAAGGTATGAATGTGTGATAACTCTCCCACACTATGCTATCTGGTGTGTCAGATTAGAGGTAGCCTTCATATATGAAATAGCCATATATGTTGCTAGTTTACTTTTATGCAACATCGCACCTACGCTCAGGTAAGTGTGAGTTGTGAGAGCATGACCGAACATCCGTCGGTCTAGGGGAGAGCTAGTTTTGGTTACTAGATTATTTACATGTTACACACATGTATATATGAAGGTACTTAATTGTGGGAGATTGATGATTCAGGTAGTTTTGGTGCTACATATACGTATACGGGGGTATATGTATATGGAAGGACTTAGAATTTTACTTTCTACTTTCATTGTGTGCCATATATCGGGGAATTGTTGGGCTACAATGAAAAATTTTCTGCAGGTACGCTAACCACGAATGCGTAAGTCGAATATAGCTGGCGACTAGCTATATATCTGATGAGGACATCACCACGCTGGACACACCGACGCTATGGTCTTCCCCAAGTTGCAATTCGTCTCCAGCTCAGCTGCCACGTCACCCTCGGATTCAGCAGACACGTCGTCACTGTTTTGGTCATAACTCTTGCATACGACATCGAAACAGGGCGTTCTTGGATGCGTTGGAAAGGGGACGCCGCCGCCATCGTTTTGGATCTAGTCCCAGCTCCAGAAGGTCCGTGGATCATTCTGTGTGACCACGGCAAGGTGCTGCGTCACCTATTTAGGCCAACTTGGCCATGTATCGTGTCGGGCCTTAAGCCCAAGTTATGGGCGCCCAACCCCTGGCCGTCCTCAACCCTAGGTCGAGTTTTAGACTATAAACACAGCCGCCGCCGCTGTTAGACAGTTGGGTTTTGTTTAGAGTTTAGTTTTCCATCGAGAAACTGAATCGTTCATTGTAACTGTGGTGACAAATCCTTTTACAGTGATCCAGGGCCCCTGTTCTTGATCTCCTCTACTGTGTCGATTAGTCCTTTGGAACTGAGTTCTTGAACCCTATATTAATATTCGCATCATTCATATTTGCAATTTCAGATTGCGTGTCTTTGCCTTCTTGCTTGTGTTCTTCGATTCGCTTGCAGGAAAAGCCTTCTTGGCGAGGTCAATCAAGTTGTGCTTGGTTGATAACCAACGGAGCAGTGGTGTAACGGTTGCAGGGTTCGAATCGTGTCTGATTTGAAGCCGGATCACCAACGTCGAGATCTCCACAAGTCGAACTTACCGGTTACCTCTCGGAAGATCGGGCCTGTATCTCATCAATTGGTATCAGAGATTTTAGGTTTACCGCGAGGTATATTCTCGTTTGCCTTAGATTCATATTTATTCATTACCTAGAGTCCACAAAAAGCCCAAAAATATTTCAATTTCTGCTGTCCTATCACCCTTTGTGCCTTTGCAATTTCGTTTCAGATTCGCGTTGTTGAGTTTGTGTCCGTGGTCAAGTCTTGTTGCTGGTTTAGGATTGTGTTCGTGGTCGTAGTTCAATCGCCCGTTGCTTTTCCACAGGTTCTTATCATGATACTGCTGATTTTGATGTTGTCCCTATGCAAGCTTGTTCCATTTTGTTAGGTCGTCCATGGGAATTTGATAATGATGCTTTACACCATGGTAGAACTAATACATACACTATCATACATAAGGACAAGACAATTACATTGCTGCCTTTGTCTCCTACGGAAATTATTAAACATGCTAAAGAGATTAAAAATATACCTCCAACTGACATTGCTAAAAATAATGGGAATAATGGGATTAGGTTAAAAGGAGGTACTTTTCTTGCTACAACTTCTGCTACTGCTGAGTTATATGATAATCCTGATGCACCATGTTATACTATGTTTTGTCAACCTATTATGTCTGGTGCATTGCTTGCTGTCACTAACCTTTTGCAGGAGTTCACTGATGATGGGATGAAGTCGAAGACGACTCCAATTCTAGAAGGAGGGGATGATGAGGACATCGCCAAGATGGAGTCGAGGACGACTCCAATTCAAGAAGGGGAGGATGATGAGGACATCGCCACGCTGGACACACCGACGCTATGGTCTTCCCCAAGTTGCAATTCGTCTCCAACTCAGCTGCCACGTCACCCTCGGATTCAGCAGACACATCGTCACTGTTTTGGTCATAACTCTTGCATACAACATCGAAACGGGGCGTTCTTGGATGCGTTGGAAAGGGGACGCCGCCGCCGTCGTTTTGGATCTAGTCCCAGCTCTAGAAGGTCCGTGGATCATTCTGTGTGACCACGGCAAGGTGCTGTGTCACCTATTTGGGCCAACTTGGCCATGTATCGTGTCGGGCCTTAAGCCCAAGTTGTGGGCGCCCAACCCCTGGCCGTCCTCAACCCTAGGTCGAGTCTTAGACTATAAACACAGCCGCCACCGCTGTTAGACAGTTGGGTTTTGTTTAGAGTTTAGTTTTCCATCGAGAAACTGAATCGTTTGTTGTAACTGTGGTGACAAATCCTTTTACAGTGATCCAGGGCCCCTATTCTTGATCTCCTCCACTGTGTCGATTAGTCCTTTGGAACCGAGTTCTTGAACCCTATATTGATATTCGCATCATTCATATTTGCAATTTCAGATTGCGTGTCTTTACCTTCTTGCTTGTGTTCTTCGATTCGCTTGCAGGAAAAGCCTTCTTCGCGAGGTCAATCAAGTTGTGCTTGGTTGATAACCAACGGAGCAGTGGTGTAACGGTTGCAGGGTTCGAATCGTGTCTGATTTGAAGCCGGATCACCAACGTCGAGATCTCCACAAGTCGAACTTACCGGTTACCTCTCGGAAGATCGGGCCTGTATCTCATCAATATCGAAAGAGCGCATGTTATGCCACCAACATAGAACATGATTGCCATCTTAGGTTGGCAGTCTTGTGAGGATAAATAGGACGAAGCATGCATCTTCATGATTGTTGCCTTATGCATAGCTATGCTTCTCTCACCCTTGTTCAAATGGTAAGTAACTTGTGATCAATGTGTTACACTATCTTTCTTGCGTGAAGCTAAACAAGAATGCCTTGTTCCATGTTGCTTGAGAAAAATGTGTACTTATCCTTGCTAGAAATAAGTGTGGGTACCTGCTTGAACCTATAGAGGCCCTCTAGTTAGCTAAGTAGTGGATATGTTGTTCATACAAGCGTTTGCAAATGCTTTAGACCTCACTTAAGTAATTGTGATTCTCATGAATGAATGAAATTGGTGTTGGCCTAAGGTAACAATATTTAGAGCTACTAGAATAACATGTTTGTGTGCTCTCTTGTTAAGTAGAACAAAGCCAAGCTTTGCTTTGCTTTGCTTGTTGAACGTTGACTGCTAGAACAGTTTCTGTTGTAGTGATGCTTTCATAGTCCTAATGGTGTTTTCTCTAGTTATGGAGAATACCAAAGTTGTAGCTAACTTACTTATCTAGCTTGTCCTAAAATTTCATGACCCTAGGTCTTATGGTTTGAGAGTTATGAATTTTAGAAGTTTACTGTCAGGTTTTGCTTATGCTCTGAATAGATCTGAATGTTTAGTTTGTTTGAGCTGTGTGCATAGGGAATCATGTCTTGGAGATAATAGAAGAAGTGTAGTACTTTTTCTAAGCATTCTAAAATGTCCTATAGCACTTATTTTGGTGGTCGAAATCTCTAGTTATGATCTCACAACGTGGAACGACAGAATCTGTCCAAATCTGGGCAGAGATGTCTTCTTTGTCTTGTTTGGCCTTGTTAGCTGTAGAATCATCTTAATATGATAATAAGAAAGTTATAGCCAATGTAATAAGCTTTACATAAAGTTAAGGCTCAGCCCTGTTGTGCCTCTAGAACTCCAGTTATGCCTTTTTGAAGTTCTTGTCAGTTTTTTGTCCGTGTTGGTATAGATCTGAACCATCAGCATGTTAACTATGTTAACCTGTGATTTAGCTTTTGGTATGAATAACAAACATGTGGAAAACTTCCTATGCTTTCTAGAAGGTCTAGGATCACCTTTGTGGGATGTCTACAACCTTAGTTATGGTTGAAACAAGTAACTAGTATGCTGCCATCCAGATTCTTTGAACATACTAAGTTAGCTACCTTAGCTAACGTTTGTTTGGACTAAACTTGTAGTTAGT
Source organism: Saccharum spontaneum (assembly GCA_022457205.1). Classification (NCBI taxonomy): domain Eukaryota; kingdom Viridiplantae; phylum Streptophyta; class Magnoliopsida; order Poales; family Poaceae; genus Saccharum; species Saccharum spontaneum. Next base: position 16,067,293 of record CM039606.1, read on the forward strand.
TCTTGCTTTAGATAAAGCTTGTTAGGGGTGGGCCTAGTGATTAGTAATGATTGTTGTGTGCGAGCTTTTTGCTTGGTAATAGTTGCTTGAGTCATTTGTTTAAGCTTCTTCATGCGTTTGCTTGAAGTTATGATGTGTGTATGTATGCTTGTTATCTAGGTAGTGCACTAGTTGTGTCACATCCGGTTTTCTAAAGAACAAAACCAGGCTAATCATATGTGTGCCCAGGAAGTCTACACATATGTCAGAATGAAAAAGTATAAAAAACAATGTTATTATATAATGTATATATAGCTATATTAACACTTACATCAGAGTATCGCGGAACGGTGACTAAACTTCAGGCTCCATTCTTCTCAGGGACGGCTGACTGGTGGCTCCGTATGCCAAACACTTCTGAAAGACTTCTGAAAACTCCACTACCTCTTCATCCTTCTTCTGAGCAGCACCTCACTACACACTGAGGTGTGGTGGAAATAGCAAGGGTGAGTCCATGTCAAACTCAACAAGTATATCATGGGGTTCATGAGGCTCAAAAAGGCTAGACACTGTTTGACTGCGTTTAGCTTTTATTCATCATATAATTAGCAATTGAGTAGCATCAAGGTATTCCAATTCCTATTAATGAACCAATGATCATTTGTAATAAGGATAATGAATAGCATTAACATGAGCATAATAATAACAACAGTAATTAAGCATGATATAACCATGATGATCATCTATTATGTAAGAATCCCCAAGGCCGCTCGTGTCCGTGAGCATGGCTAGTATACCAGTTTATTAAACTCTGCGCAGAGGTGTACACTTTCACTGTGAGTCATGATTTCCACATGCTAGGGGGTCATGAATCCCCAAACACAAGAAACCATATAAAGCCATTCAAAAGTTCGTCTAACAAGTTAGTGCCATTAGATTCACTCGACAGGCAGATGTAGGAACCCCCTTTTCAAATGGCACAATTCTTTCTCGGCTATACTCATAGACTAGAGGCTGTCCTACACCCAACGTGGCAAGCCATTCTTACACCATTTAAGGTAACCACTAACAAACTAGAAAATGTCTCTTGAACAACTAGAGCCAGAGCTATATAGCCCGCACAGCTGTACTGTATGTCCCGGTTATCACTTACAGGTAAGTCCTTACGGAGAGTAACTAGAGCAACAATATAGCCCCTTGCTCTAACCCCCTTTCAATAGTAATAAAATCATCTTAATGGTTGATTGCTTAATCCATTAACCAAACTACAATATCATTGTTCATAATTAAGCACTAGCAATAGCTACCCAAATGCACAACCCATAGGTGACAAGGAAACAAGATATCAATAGCTAAGTTATAATCTCTATGGTTGTCAAGGAGGACATGCATATGTATGATAATTTTAGTGAATAGGACAACAAGGATAGTCCCATGTTATACTTGCCTTGATCAAAGCTTTCCTGTTGATACTGCTGGTCTGGCTCAAAATAATACTCCTGATTGTCAAGAAACTGCTCACCGTCTATACTCGATCATCAATCATCAACACACAATCATCCGAGCAATCATACACAAAGCAAACAAAGAGACATAATTAAAACAGTACACCAACAGTAGTAAAACAGTATAAAAAGTTTGTAAAACTCTTCTACACGTTACTACGATCACACAGACGTAAAGATCACGAAATTCGAATTTAAAACGTAAAAGTGATGAATTTTCTAAGATTTTCCATAGACAAATAATTACTTTAATATAAACTCGAAAATTAAATTTGCCAAACCTACTGTACAGCTATACTAACATGTAGAGCTCGCAAATACAAACCTAACGCAACTTGAACGGGTCAAATCGGAGTTAAAACGGAGATTTTATGATCAAAAACAAGATTAGTGGTAAAACTGTAAATAGTATCATCTTCTACCTTGAGCTTGAAGGAGCTCCGGTCAGCCATGGTGGAACCTCGCCGGAGAGAAGCAAAATAAGATGGGAACTCGATGAAATGGCGATGGATTCGCGTAAACGGATATACCACGGTGTAGAAAACAACGAGGGCTGCCTCTTGGTGGTGGTGGCTAGCGTCGGGACATGACGGTTTGGCCAGAAAAGCTCGTCGGAGAGTTCGCCGGAACGCAAGCTGTAGATGCAGAACTTCGGCGAGAGGTGGAAGGAGCTACGAGCGGCGGCTCGCGATAAGGGTTGTACTTCTGAAATTAGGGCGTCGAGGACTACACTGGCATATATATAGTCGTAGGGTTTGGAAACTTTTCGAAATTTTTAATTTCGGGATTATTTTAATTCCGCGAATAAAATAATTTTAGAAAATCTAAAATTACCTTTTTGGCTGTGAAAAATAGCCCGGAGCTTAGAAAAATCACGGGAAAAATCTTGGAGACTCTCGGAAAGATAAGGAACTCAACTAAATGAGTTTGAGCTCATGAAAAGATGGATGAAGAGATCAAGGAAAAAGATTAAGCTCATGGAACTTGAAATTTTAAATCCAGAAAATACCAAAAAAATTTCCGGTGAGAAGTAAACGTCATCCTATGGTATTTTGAAAATAATAGCACTCACCAACACCAAAGACAAGCATCACACAAACACCACATTATCAAATTAATATGAAAAAGTTTAAAACCATAATTTTCTATATTTAAATTAGCAGCAACTTAACTTATCTAATAAATTTATTCAAATATTGAAATCATGTATATTATTTATTGTTTTCTAAGCATAACCCAAAATTAAAAAATTTAGGGTGTGACAAGTTGTCACCTCGTTTGTCCTCGGTGAGCATACGAGTGTCGAATAGCTTTATCTTAGAGCAACCCTTGAGTTACGCGAAACGATCTCTTGGTGTCGTCTCTAATTAGGTTCTTTCCCTTATGAGCCTGAGCTTGTAGCCGTGGTTGCTTGCTTTGAATGTTTGTGCACCATGTCTTTGCTTGATATGTAAGCGTGAGCCTGGACCCTTCACGTATACCATGGTTGTCCTGCACCCGCACATGAATACCTTTGTTTGATCTACCAACCAAGTTAAGTTCTAGCGAACGCCAGCTTTGACCATGGTGTGTACCTCGCCAAGTCGTAAGATCCTTAACTGAATCCATGATTGGACCTACCGATTGCCTCTCCTATAGGTGATATGGTGCAATCATAATCTTTCGTCGTCTAATCTCAAAATCATTTGCTTGTAAATTCGTGTATCTACCTTATCAACTCAATCTCTGATTGACGTATCGGTTTTCACCCTTGAAGTTTGCTTAATCCATCTCCAACCTTCCCAAGTCTCGGGACATGGAAGTGAATGCAGACAGAGACATAAACGCTTACACTAGCAACATGGAAGTTCACTGCATCTATAAGAGACAAATTAGGAACCTTCAAAAGGTACCTCTCCAACTCTGGAGCCATGAATGAACCGGCGCACGTGTCGGTGAAGCTGGCTGCACCCGGGTTTGGCAAGAGGCCAATCGTGTGGTAGTCCATGTTGGCAATCACACCAAAACTCGATGCGGCCCCTAAAGAACGAGCAATCTGGTAAGTCCCCTTCTTTGCGGAATTCATTTTGCCAGAAGAGCTTGACCCCGAATAAACTTGCATATCGCCGTAATCCTCCGGGCGAGAACTCAGCCGCAGCTCCCCATGACCAAAGAGTTGCCCACAGAACAAATTATTGCTCAAGAGAATGTACTCAGCATAAAATCTAGACTTACCCTGCAATTGAGAGCTCGAAACATCAGGAGACACCGCAGGATTAGGGACCGAGCGAGCAAAACCCACCTCTTCAGGAGAAGCTATCTTTTCCTTTTTTGCGCTAGACTCCTTTGGGGGCTCGCTAGCCTTGTGTGAATTCTTCTTCGCCTTCTTGGTAAAAAGGTCACCAACAGACATAGTATCCTCAAGGCCGAAGGCGTCGTTCACATCAGCGACCTTGGCTTTACCGTCCATCCCGTCAAAGCTCGAAGACGCCTGAAACATCAAAGGCAACATAGCATTAGCAAATAGGTAAACCAAGAATGAACCAAAGCACGAAAAACAGAGCTAGAACCAACATCAAGAAAAATATATAAGGAGAACCACAAACACTACCATTTTGGTCTAGACTTGCCCAAATCGGTGGGTCTGTCCGATCATGACCATTTTGCTATTGCCCACCTTGCCAACAATCTCTCTTCCAATCCGCACGTCGGTAGGCTCCACAAGGCCACGTCCCCAGCTGCTAAGCTTTCGCTTGTGGGACTCCATTGCAGCCGTGCTCATCTCACGTCCTATTGTCATCTTCCATGCTCTGCCTCTTCACCCTTGGCTCCCACGACCACGACCATAGGGAGGAGCGTGGTCAGCAGGAAGGCTGGTCAAAGGGCTCGAACGATCGGCATAGCAAAGGCCCATGGCATCAAAGATGCAATTCAATCATCTCTTCCTAGACAAGAATTGTCACCTGCCTTTGTGCTCCTTATCACCATAAAACCCAATAATCCCTTTGGCTTTGTGTTCTATGTAGTTCACAAAGCTAAAGTCAGTCAAAAAAGCATCTGACGGTGCGATGCCAAGATGCGGAATGACATATCCAACCCTTCGCTCAATATCAGTAAACTGAGTTTCACGGCTCAGCGAAGGGCTCTCACAAGCTATCCACTCCTCAACCAAATCTCTTCTAGCCTAAAACCAGAATGTCAAAGCGAAAACATCTGCAACTTTAGTATCTCGGGGTCTATCAGCCATAATCTCTGCTAGGTGAAATGCTTTCATTGGTGTCATCTTTGAGATGAGTATGTGTGCCTTCGGCAAGTCATTCATTAGAGCTTCAGTGACATCCTCGTCAGAGCACATGCGATGATAGAACCCATAATCGATACAGTGCGGCCATTTATTTCGATAAGCCGGCATAATCTGCACGGTGCCTTTCTTGTTCTTTGGAATGAATTGTATGAACCATAGTGGGCTACCATCTTGACATTGGTTCACTTGTCCTTGACCATTTTCTTATGCAGATGAGTTTTGTAGTATCATGCAAAAGTATTCACGCTTAGGGTGCACCCGGCCATTTTTAGCACCATAGCGAACATGCTCAATTGTGAGAAGGCATTGGGAGTCAAGTGATGAATCTGCAAATTGAAGCATTGCAGAACTTCGCCTATAAAATCCTCACGAAAATTGGGGTCTAGCATCAAAGAAATCACAAAAAATGATAGCTTCGTAAGGCTCCGGGCGAGGCACCTCTTCTTGTCCTGGAGCACGACATAAGCCGTGAAACATAGACTTTAGAAGCCCCTACTCATTGTATTTGTCGAGCTCCGCCTCTATAACACGCGATCGACGAATTTGATAGGTAGCAGGTGTCAAATCAGACTAGCCCTTGATGGTGGCTGGCACTGGCCCAGCATTTTAGCCTTCCTCACCCTCCTCCACTATCTCGACATCGATATCAGTCTCTTCATCAGCCTCAACATGCGAAGGGCCCTGGACGTTCCTAGCGGGAAGTGCTGGCGCCACACTATCGTCCTAAGTATTCGGCAATTGAGCCTCCATTCTTTCAGGCATGCCTTGCGAATTAGTGTGGGACTCTGAACTAAAATTGTTAGATGAGCTCTCGCTGGATGAACTGGGCGCCAGACGACGACTCACTTGACATCTATCCAGGCGAGTTCCATACGAAAACCTAAAAACAGGAAACAGTAAAGAAGCGAAAAGAGCAAAGCACTAAAACAATACAAGCGCACAAGAGTAGAGTAAAAACAAACAAAGCAAAGCTAATATGAACCTGCAAAAAAGCTTGGCAAAGGCTGGAGTCCTAGCGGAAGTGGCCAAGCAAACGAAAACCCAAGCGAGAGACAAAGAGCGAAGGCTTGGTTCTCAATTGGGGGCTGAAGATGAGACGAGCACGCACGGCTCCCTCGGGGGGCTTATATATAGGCAACCCACTATGTGCACGTGAATCGAGGAAACAATGTGATGGTTCGCTCAACCACCTTGACGGTTTGAATTTTGAGAAATAGTTAATCGAAAAACGAAAAACGGTCAGTGCCAAAAAAAATAATAAATAAATAAATAAAATATAAAAATATATATCAAATTAAAGATGCGGACCTCCACCCTTCGCCTGGGATGGCATTCGAGCCCCATGGCGCGTCAATCCCATAACTCCACAAGGCAATCGCGCTCAGATCGAGAGCCTCCTCACGTGACGCCGAGGGGCTAATGTTAGGGGCAGGCCCCACCTCTGGGCACCCATATGGCTCATTCGCCGCTCCGGCACCTCGCGCGAGCGGAATGACAAAAGTTAAGGGTATCAGCTCTCAGGCAAGAAGGTGTGCGATAGGAGAAGGGGAGCGTATCGTGTCCTCTTCTCTGTGGAGCGAAATGAGGGCAGCGCAAGCCGCCCCATTTCTTGATGTCCCTTTTTGTCATAGCGAAAGGGCGGACTCCATGGAAAGGATCAGCCCGTGTCTAGTTCTGCTCCTTTAAGGAGCAGAACCGTCTGGGATCAGTGCCACCAAGGGGCGCGTAGTCGATCTCAGCTATTCACTCAGTCGAATAGCTGTTAACATTTTGGTTGATCATTTCTATAGGTTTTGCCAAAGGAGGAGCCAGCCACCTTCACGTGGATGATAGCTTCTGTCCACCAGGGGCCCACCCGGTCGGCTGAACAGGCGACATAAGGCAGAGCCGGTCGGACCTCTTCGGGCCGATGCTATCTGAGGCAGGCGGGGACTCTAGATGGTGAACAAGCCAAAAGCTACAGGGAATATTCCCCAAATTTGTAGCAGTTGAGAGGGCATTTACATCCTATAAAAAAGCCTACAAGCATGTATAAATAGCCCCCATTGAGGGAATGTAAAGGAGAGAAAACAAGTTTAATGAAATCGTTCATCTTGTTTTGCTTAAGCCTATGTAAGCCATCTTTAGTGCTTGATTTCGCTTGAGCGACAACCAGTGTTTGAAGGCCCTGGCCTAGAACAACACCAAGTTCCAAAAAGAGAGATCTGATTTCAAGTAGCATAGTAGAATTAGGTTAGCCACCATAAATATATCCACCATACATTCACACACATGCACATCTTGATTTGACTGTATGACTCAACTCTCTTTGGATCCGAGGTTTGACTTTACAATATATGTATTGCAAGTATGCTCTTTCATACTGTCTCCACTCCTATGAGCTCCACATAAGCCTTAGTTGTAGGAAGAGAAAGACATAACATCATTACTACCTTGGTGAGGATCCAGAAATACTACATATATTGAGAGACATGAGAGTGTCATACAGAGAAAGCTCTGATTTTTATTTTAAAAACTTACAAAAATTCTAGAATAACGGTTGAACAAAGAACTTGAGACATAGTGCTTGACATAATCGTTCTGTTTTTTAGTTACTCAAGATCCAAGAGAAGGCTAAGAAGCCCCATGGTTGAAGGTAATATGAGTAAGTTCGAAAGTCAGATCAGTTTACTCTAATTTATAGGAGAATTCTTGTTTGAATGCATGTACTTTTGAGGAGTTGCATCAATGTTCGAAAAAATTCCTGATCCATTTACTAGGTTTAGCTTTGCTCAGGGACTAGCAAAGGTTAGTCTTGGGGGAGTTTGTTGATGGTAGTTAACAAATATTATAAACCATCAATATAACATGTATAAGGGAATAAATGTATTTACCAACAAAACTCTAGGGGTTTAAACTAACAAATTCCATAAGTTTTAGTGAATCTGAATTTTCTGCAGGGTCTATCAAAAAATCATTAAGGTAGACGTACATATCAGAATAAATTGTGCTTATCCACAATGCGACGGACAGCAGAAGGATCTAGAAGACACCAGAGGACACGACGCCAAGGCAGAGCGGAGGAGGCTGCCAAGTGGGGCCGGCTAGCCGGACCCTAAGACCCACCAGTCAGCCCCACGTTGTTACGTCAGTTCTCCACCGCCTCAAGGATTGCATCTATGCTGTTTATTCTAGTTGGTTTGATAGGAGGGCTTAGGATTGATGCTCCGGCCTATATATACTAGCCCTTGCCACCCCTCTGGAAGCATTTAAGTCATTGAGAAGATAGAAACCCCAATCATCATCAGAGTTCCACCATATCCTAGGGCATAGCTAGTTAGGCTAGGTATAGAGGGAGGCAAGCAAGCTCCGCTTGGATTCTCGATCGTGTGAAGAGCGTGGTTTGGTATAATCTTTGTACTCCCTTTCTTTTGTATCTCTCATTACTTTTATATGTTTGCTACAATTGTTGTGACATTATTATTCATATCGTTCATGTTCCTAGTTATATTGCTCATTGTCTACTTTGATTGTATACTTAGTATGGCTAGATTATCATTGTATTTACGCATAAGTTCATATAGCGCTCACTCTAAAGTACCATGGGTGAGTGGTCAACATTGTGTAACTGTGGTGCTTATACGTTGTTTACCTACGAATACAACCTATATTCCGGGTCATGTGGTAGATCACGGATGTGACACTCCCGTTAACTCCTTTGTAGTCCACTTCCCGAATATAGGTATACAAGTAGGATCTAGTTACGAAGGAAGACAAGCTCTATTCTTAATCTTCCTTAGTAACATCCCTTATGTGTAGATATGAAATTGATCTTAGCCAAGACTACTAGGCGTAATTGCACTAATCAATGTATGCTTTGACTTGTAACTAAGAATGACTTAGCAATTATTCCTCTAATATTCTACTTAACCATGCTAATGCCATAGAAAAGAGTACTCTGAGTGGTCCCTGATTAGTTATTACTTACCATTCATATACTTTTATCTCTTGACTTACCCCTGTTATGAGTAGAATATTGGTTATGGTTTATTTCTCCATCATGTGTGTAAGTTATCAATATATTCCAACTACCCATCCTTCCCTACGGTAAAAATATAAATAACAATACCTGGAATACAATGGTATATTATTTGTGGGCTTGCAGATCCTTTTCATTCATACATATTCTATCTAGTCACATAAAATACTAAAGAACTTCTAGTGTCATTCTAGAAGTGACACTGGGTAGTACCATCAAGCATTTCTGGCACCATTGCTAGGGATGACAACTTAGTGAAAGTGATGCTAAGAAATGTCAGCAATCAATAGGTGACTACTATAACAAGTGACAAATTAATAAATACCAATAGTGGTGCGTGCTCCTACTTCACTCTAGGGAAAGGAGGACTAGTCTAGGTGCTAAGAGACAACATGGCACCAAAGGCGAAGCTACAATGGAAAACCATAGGTGGTTTAATGGAAGTGCTACCTTTAACATCCTAGGGCTCCCATTAGCAATCTATCCCCTCAATTTACAACATTCTTCTGGTACCTTGATCTGCTGCATCGAGGTATTGATGGGGAGTCACTCAAAGAGCGTTGTCCCAGTGTCTTTGCTTGAACCAACAGTGCTTGGAGAAGACTGCCATGGTGGACACTTAAACGCTTGCTAGATCTAGAAATTCCAAGGAGGAAGAAGGTGTACGGTGCACTGAGAAGTCACGGCCATGTCTGGCTTTATAGCTCACCCTTGAAGGCATAGTTGGTGGACCGAATGGCTTGGATCCATGACTCCTTGATTCACGAGTGCAATAGGTGAAGCGGCGAAGATGAGGCACTTTGGATTCCTTGTCTCATTCAACCTTAGCTTTAAGAGGACTTGATAATATGCAATAACCAGAAGAACGAATATCATTTTGGCAGCCAAGCACCTGATGGACAAAGCCATCGGTTTGGCTCATCACACAAGTCCTTCGGGGGCTACCGTCACTGATATGGACCTAGGGTACCTTACCACCCATGGAAAAGCCCACTATAGGTAGGGTGGACTCGGGACATCAAACTTGTTGGACAAACAACCAGGCGAATGGAGCTTGGAGATCAAGATGTGTTAGATAGAGCCGATTCTACATGATAGATTTCCTTCTTGTAACCACATAGGAAACCTATATCTCAAGGGATCTAATCTATATCCATGCCTCCCAGATTATATAAGGCAAGGCAGGGAGCCCCTATTCGGCACCTGATCATAGATCATAGCAAACATAGGCAACTAGTCATCGGTGCCCCTTGTAAACACCAAGCATACAAGATAAGAGATCCATTCTCTATTAGACGTAGGATACCCCATACCTAAACTAGTATAAATTTGTGTCATATGTTATATACACCTGATTCCGTATGTGTGATTTGTTGATCTTCATTACTAGAGTCGATTCCTCTTACACTACTTCATTTTTTACATTCTATGAAATTTTATACTTGCTTTGCTGGTATTGTCATCAATCAGCAAGATGGGGGAGTTTGTAAGCATCATGTGCCAATGACCATATCTTTTATTATTGGTGATTAATATGATAACACAAGCTTAGAACTGAAATATGTATGTTGAAGATGTGTTACAAAGGCTATAGTAGGTCCTAGGGTTGTAAGGACAATGTTTGATCAAGATATAATTTGAAATGGAGAAGAAACAATAAAGATGCCCTAAAGATTGATCACCAAAGCATTCACTAGGTCAGTTGACCAAGCCTACTGGATTATATAGTGGAGTCTAGTAAGTCAGCCAAAGAAGAGAAAAGCCTACTAGATGATACGATGAAGACAACAATCACTTCATGGATCATCCAATGCACATCAAAGAGCTGCAACAATCGAAGACCTTGAAGATCCGTGCGATCGGATGATATGGTTAAGTACAAGGGTGGCCCGACGGAATATCCGGTATAGACCAGTGTTGTGGCAATGGTTAAGATCAATGGTAAGATACTGGATGGTACAGTGGACAATAGAGGACATGATGATAGATCATTTGGTGAAGAGAGCCCAATGTAGTTGAGTGAAGATTCAACAGTCAGCGGAGGAATATACCACCTAGTGGATCATCTCTTTCTTTGTGTGTGCTAGAGTGCCTCAAGGCTAGGAAAAATTAGAGCAATGGTTTCTACACGTCATATTCACCCTCTCAAGACATTCAAGATACCATCCATGGCTATGATAAACATTATAGTTCATCCTTTTGAGGTTTAGACCTTAGAGCTTAAGTGTTTTAAGACAATGGGCTATTACACACATGTATATATTGTTGAGATAGAGCAACTTGTGGTCTTCATGACATTTCAATGAAGGCATGATGACCTTCTTGGTGGTGACCCTCACTCCATTCTCGGTGTGTTGCAGCATCATCTTGATGTGCAGGCGATGAGAGAGGAGAGTTCCTTGCTCACATGGAGAAGCTCCATAGTGTACACAACTTCAAGGTCACTGAAAAGCCCGGTGGTGGTGGTGGTGGTGGTGGTGAGACTTATTGACTGGCCTGTTGTTGGTGGAAGTCTTGTGTGACAAATCTAACATTGTGACCGAAAGAGTACCTTGGTCGAGCACCAACACAAACTAATGGATTACGATTTGGCAACTGACACCACAAGATATATATTACATCTTCGGAAGTTCGCCCTTTCTATTCTTACCTCTTTACTTACCGCATTTGTAGCGTTCGCTCATGCTTACCTGGTGTGACATTTACGTTCCTAGATTAGTTATGGACTTGTTGGTAGGATTACCTATGGGTTTCTTAACTCTTTGCAATTGAGAGTAAGTTAGAACATAGTAGAAAAAATCTTAAGTGTACATCTTGCTAGAGTAGTTTACAGTTGGGCATTGGGTTACTTACAAGAAGCACCATTTTATGAAATAGTTGCTTGTGTTCACGTGGGCTTGATATGAACTTGTGATTTTTTGAAGTTCTAGTTTAATTATGTCTATAATGGTAATATCCTAAGTATCGAACTTGAGAGCTGCTTAGTTTCTTTGCTTTGAAACTTTGTTTTGTATTAACTTAAAGTTTTGTATCCACTTCATGTTATTCTGAATACTCTGATGCATCAAATTTATGTGAAATTATGTAAAATTTACTTCCTAGAGTGAGATTATGTGTTTGAATAATGTTATAAGATGTATTATGTGGATGATTTGGTTTCCAAAGACACTCCAAGAACTACAGGAATTGTTTTGTATGTTTCAATTGCGTATCAAGCCGGAAGCCCTTGTGATGTGTTGGTAAACGCACTTGAGATGTCTTAATTCTAGCAGTTCCGCTATGTGAAAAGTAGAATCAAGGACTAAAATATATATTTTAATAAACTATAAGAATATGATGTTTGAATAAAAGGTAAAATTAAAAGTTAAAATTTAGATTTATGAGGTCATAAGATATTGGTTGCAATAGAAAACACCATAATTTATGTTAACGGTTCAACTAAGGGGCTGTTTGTTTTGGCGTTTGAGCCCGCCAAATGTTTATGGTGCAAACAGATAACAATGTTTTCTGTTTGGATCATGCATCCCATAACAGATTACACGGTAAATCATTCCAGCCGTATAGAATGCCGCTCCTGCCTCCTTCCAAGCAGTATCGGCTCCCTTTACGCCCTCTCATCTCATCCCGCGGTTTCGATGGCCGTTCCTGTTGCCAGTCTTTAACCAAACAGCACCTAAATGTACATTGAGGACTCAAAGAAGTGCCATACAGGTTGATAAAAACTATGAATATAAATGGAAATATAAAATAGAGTATAACTGATAAATTTATTACTACTGGAGATCATGTTTATTATGTTTGAAAACAAACGGTAAATGACAACACAAGAATAACTATTCTTTGTTAGTCATGGGACGTTATCCATCTGTTTTAAATTATAAGATATTTTGACTTTTCTAGATACATTGTTTTTGCTATGTATCTAGACATAGTGTATATCTAAATGTAAAGCAAGAGCTATGTTTCTAGAAAAGTCAAAACATCTTATAATTTGCAATGGAGGCAGTATTTAACAAGAACTTGTAATGATTTTGTCTGCTAAGAGTCCAGCCCATAGGAGCACTGGTGGTATACAGAAATATGTATACAATCTCCTGACTTGATTGAATCGCGCACATTAGCGCCAGTACCATGAACTGAACATATTAGTCGGCTGGATATGGACTTGTGATTGTTCGAAGTTCTTGTTTAATTGTCTATAGTATCCTAACTATCAAACTTGAGGGCTTGTACATATTCTTTGCTTTGAAACTCTGTTTTGTATTAAATTAAAATTTGTATTCACTTCATGTTACTCTGAATACTCTGATGTATCAAATTTATGTAAAATTATGTGATGTTTGAAGCCGTACTACTCCTTATGTAAGATGATGTGGATGAATAATGTCATAAATTATATTATGTGGATGATTTGGTTTCCAAAGCAGGCACTCTAGGAAGAATTGTTCTGTTTGAAATGTGTATCAAGCTGAAGTCCTTGTGACGATGGCAAACAAGCTTGAGATATATATGTTAATTGTAGCAGTTCCTCTATATGAAAAGTACAATCAAGGACTAAGATATTTATTTTAATAAAGTATAAAATATGATGTTTGAATAAAAGATATAATTAATAAGCATGTTAAAGGTTAAAATTTAGATTTATGATGTCATGAGATATTGGCTGTAACAAAAGGCACCATAATTTAAGGATTCAACTAAATGTATATTATGGACACACAGAAGTGATAGACAGGTGGGCACAAATTATGAATATAAATGGAAACATAAAATAGAGTATAACTGATATGTTTACAGTATATTACGACTAGGTAGAGGTCACGTGTAATATGTCTGAAAACAAATAGTAAATGACAGCATTAGAATAATTATTTTTTATCAGTCATGGGTATTTTTAACACGAACTTGTAATAATGCTTTTGTCTACTAAGAGCCTTCTCGCATAGTAGCAGTGGTGTTGGTGTATCGATGGACTGGTGTATGGAGAAATATGTATACAATCTGCTGACTTGATTGAACCGCGCGGATTAGCGGAAGTACCAATCACTGCCGGGATTACCCGTCGGATCCGGATCATCATCAGGAGCACCGACGTTCCTATAAAAATCTGGGATCCCGTCAGGACTGCTGAAGCTGAGGTCGTAGTCGTCAACGGAGTCGTCCGGTAGCCTCAGCATTTGCAGCCTGGCACACTCCGCTCCCACCTCATCGTTCATCTTGACGTTGAAGCAGTGTCGGATGTCGAGAGACTCGAGACGCACGCAGCCATGGAGGATTGTCATGAGGCCGACGTTGCCAAGGCTGTTGCCGAAGAGTTGCAGGAACTGCAGGCCGCGCATCTTGGCGATCTCCGTGGCTTCGCTGTCGCCGATGCCGGACAGCCAGTGGAAGCAGTATTTGTTCAGCCGGAGGCGCTTCAGGAGCGGGCAGGCCTCGGCCGCTGCGTTGCAGGTCTCAGCGAGGCTGAAGAAGCTGGATGTGGTGGCCGCGTCTGAGTGCAGTGACAGTTCTAGCTCCTCAAGCATGTGGAACTTCCTTATTCCTTCGTTGAGGCCGTGCTTGGAGATGCTCTTGCACGAGATGAGGCGAAGACTCTTCAGTTGCGGAGCCCTGCAGGAGCAGTACATGGATACAGACAAAATTTTGGTCCTAACTTTATCCAAAAATAAAATATATTACTTTGCTAAAAATCTGAGTACTTTACAAGAAATACCTTCTTTCATGGTTTACACTAGGGTGAAGTCCATCATATTTCACTATCAAACTTTGCATGAGTTCGTTTCTTGTCACGCGAATATTGTTACTCTAAAATCTGAAATATTTTTACCAATGAATCACTAGTACCGGACAAGTTTAGCAATCCGCTAACTGCTTAAGCTAGGTGATTTTATGTTTTCTAATTTTAATAATAATAGAAACTGGTAGTTTACTTCTAAATGTTCATAAATAATTCATTTTAAATAATAAAATATAAAATCAGTACCTTTTTCCTTAAAATGTAATCAATTTGTTGGTGCTCTAGTTGGAATTATTTATATACTAGTCATATTCATTACTTATTTAAATCATAAATAAAACACTTTGCTTTATTATGTTATATTTGAAATTGACCAACAGAATCTTGAGGAGACATGAAACATACAAAAGATCTAGAAGATGACACCGATCTTGTAGGTGCTACCTTTACCAAATATATATAGAATTCCAATTAGAATGACTTCGCTAGCCCTCCAAATGTAATTTGATTAATTTGACTACAATATATTTGATACACTATTTGGACTATGGACTCTCTTGTCAATCTCTAAGTTTAATATAACACAAAATGGAGATTTAAAGAAATATCAAGCACGTCTATGCGCTAAAACACTATGAACTAGTACAAATAAAGTCTAATAAATAACTCAAAATCTAGAACCAATTGGCACATTATACTTTTTGAAAATAAGACACTTGTTCCACCTGCGGAATTGGTGCATATAAGCAGATTTTGAATACGGGGTGTTATAGATGGTATTCTGTGTTCATGGAGGGGTGTACCAATGGGAGGTTCTAGGCATCTGCTGCATATGTGGTGAGCTACTGAGAGCGTTAGCCCTTATGGGTGTTGGGGTTCAATGTAACACCCCAACCCATTGAAGGTTGTAGTAGTTGTGTTGTTGGCCTATGTGGCATGTAAGAAGTTATAGATTGTGGGATTTGGTGCTACCTTGTAAGTTTATGAGGGTGAAGGTGAGCTTATAATCCTTGTCCTTCCAAACATAGCATCTCTAGGTTAATGCTTTTACATGAAGCGAGGACGAAAGTGTAAGAGGGGTGCTATGTGTATGCAGGCCCGTTCCACATGCAGAGTTGATCCATATAAGAAGATTTTGGATGTGCAGGGTTTTACAACTTTGACGCAGGGTGTTACAACTTTGACTTAATTGTTATTAGGATGCTTGGCAGATATCAATCAAATCTAGGTCCATATCATTGGAAAGCAATTAAGAAAGTCTTGTGTTATTTGCATGGACCTAAAAATTACATGTTCACGTAAATGAAATAGGATAACCTTGAGGTTGTAGGTTATTCAGATGTTGATTTTGCGGGGTGTGTAGATACTAAGTAATCTACATTAGGTTATATCTTCATCCTCGCTAGAGGACTATTTCAAGAAAAAGCTCAAAGCAAGTGTTACTGCACGTTGGCAATGTTGGGAGAATTATTGTGGCATGTTACAAGGCTGTTGGCTAGGCAATACGGCTAATAATGAATTTTGTCCCAGGATTATGAGTGGTTGATAGCATATCTAATAATCCACTCACATATGTGATAATCAATAGATAGTTATCTATCTGAGTATTAAGAAGTGAAATGGTGCTGCCAAACACATTGACAGTAATTTTCATATTGTGAAAGATAGAATCCATGATGATACCGTTATTTTGATGTTAAATATATACACAAAGTTGATGTTGGCGGATCCTCTTGTAAAGGCCTACTACCTATTGTATTCAATACACTTGTTGCCAGCATGGGTCTGGTACAGAGCCTCAGTGTTGACAATCAAAATTGTCCATCCTCTATGAAGTCATTGAAGTGTAGGATGGACTAAACCATCGCGTTCCAGAGTCTAGATGAAGGAGTTATTCTCTCGGGAAAATCTCACCCTACCAGAACTTCTGACCCCTATCAGAACTTCTAATTTTCACTTGGAAGTGCAGGCTTTGTTCGGAAATTAGAACTTCTGATCCCCTGTCATAACTTTTGATGTTCGCTTGGAGGTGCTGGCTTTGTGCGAAGATCAGAACTTCTAAGCCCTGTCAGAACTTCTGATTTTCGTAGTCTAAATCAGGGAGAGTCCAAACTCGATCCCAACTCTTCCATACTCGTGGAAAACTTAGAGATTGCATCTTGGGACAGTTTCCTGCTGAGATAAGACCACCCCCTCTATATATATGAGAGGATCATAGCCGATTGAGTTCCCAACTATCCAATCGTCAAACAAATCAATCTACCTCCTCTACTCCAACCCCTTTACCCTTTTCTCCAACCCCATGCTGTTCATTCCTTGATCCGACGACCAAGAATGGCACCCTAGGCTTGTCGGCCGACCTAGGGCAACCCACCAACATCCATGCCCTGACGAGGTCCCTCTTGGGCCAGAGCTTCGACTATTTCTTTGCTAGTTTGCCTGAAAACTAGCCAGTTGTTCACCACGCAAGAACGTTGGTTATCCTTTGGTGGTTTGCTTGTAAACCTCTCCGTTCTTCACCACGAAAGACTGACATCTTGCTGCGTTCTTCGGTCCGT
Source organism: Saccharum spontaneum (assembly GCA_022457205.1). Classification (NCBI taxonomy): domain Eukaryota; kingdom Viridiplantae; phylum Streptophyta; class Magnoliopsida; order Poales; family Poaceae; genus Saccharum; species Saccharum spontaneum. The sequence continues at coordinate 16,084,373 of CM039606.1, forward strand.
AGAGGCCCGGGCGTCCAATGCCCTGCTGGTGTTTGAGTCGGACCACCTCTGACATCAACACACCTTTTAGCAACTCCGCTGGGGAAGATTGGTTCTACCTCTTATAGCCGATCTCTCTAACCTAGCCCTAATCTTTATTGATTTTCTTGTGCTCGCCATTACCATTGCATATGGCCCAAAAGGCTGATCGCATCTGGTTTTGACCCCTTGTTATCTCGTTTGCAATTTTGCAACAAGTTGCGCTGCTTATTGGAAAATTTAGCAAGGCGGTCAAGTTATAAACCATGTAGTACCAAGGTGTTGCATCACAAAACTACTACAATCACCTCAAGGTACAGCTTGCAAATTATGGTTCTAATAATTATTTTACAAGTTCTATGAACTCTCATGTTGATGTTGCTAATCATAATCATAGTATATATGTTGCTTCGGCTAATACTTTTGATAATGCTCCTCATCATACATCATAATTATGGTCAAGAGCCAATGCATGTTGTAAATTCTTCAAGTTTTGATACTACTAGCAACATACAACATATAAATAATCATTCATCTACTATAAGTTCACAATATGTGGTTTCACCACAAGACATGCCGATGAATGCTAATTATTTAGCCATAACAATGCTAATTATTTAGCCATTTGCTCTCAAAATTTAGCATCATATGCCACTGCTACTATTTATAATTTGGCTTCATATGTTACTCCCAACTCGAGCCGAATTAATAAAAATTCAGCAAGGTATTTTAGTGCTAATACTCATGATTCGGCTTCACGTGTTACTAGTAACCATAGCCGAATCAATGAAAATTCAGCACGTTATGCAAAGATCAATGCCCACAATTCAGCTTCATATTTCGCTCATGGCCATAGCTAAATTAGTAAAATTTCGGCAAGGCATTCGAATGCTAAAACTTGTGATTTGGCTCCACATGCAGCTATTAATTATAGCCGAATCAATAAAAATTCAGCAATGTGTGTACATGCTAACAGTCGTGATTCGGCTTCATATGTTGCTCTCATATCAAGTCGAATCGATGAAGATTTAGTCCATACTAGAAATTCATATGGCTCCTCTAAATGGAAGGTGCCTGCTTATCATAGACCATACCCATTATGTTATGATTACTTGAAAACTCCTAATGGTTGGTGGGTACTTGATTTTTATGAATTTAGTGGTAAAGGTAGTAAAATTGATGTGGAACACATTAGTTTATATCTCTCACAACTGGGTTTTGCCGGTAAAGAAGACTATATGAGAGTGCAAATTTTTCCTTCATCTCTTACTGGTACTGCCTTTGCATGGTTTATATCTTTGCCCCGATGCACTATTAGTTCATGGTCTCAGTTAGAGGAGCAATTCTATGAATATTTTAGAAAGACCGATGGAAAAAGGTCGATTACAAATGAGTTATCGGTTAAAAGAGGATTGCTAGTGGGCATGAAAGAAAGAATTGATTCGGATGTAAGCAAAGGTTTAGCTACAAAAGCCGAACAACACAATATCCTTTTCGAATCAATCACATCTCAAAAAACAAGTCTTGCTACAGAAAAACATGGAAAATGCTTGAAATTAGCTAGACTTGATTTTTCAGGAGTTAAAAGGGTTGTACACTTATCGAGTAATTACCACATCATTGATAGAGATCAGGCCCCTACAAACAAGAAAGGAGGGCTACCTACCTACTTAGAGTCGGCTAAGCTAACTTTGAAGTCGGCTGAGCGAATTGCTGTCTGTCCTTAGTCGGCTAGGCTGACTTCTTCCCAGTCGCCCAGGACGACTGCCCTTGCTGTTGTGCTTGCTAGTGCCCAAGTCGGCCTAGCCGACTTCCAGTCACCTAAGCCGACTTTCTCAGTTCCAACGGCCACCAATGCATATTGGCATCTATTGTTGATGATGTTCTAGAGAAGAAGAGCAACATTATTCAAATCAAGGATATACACTTCTCCAACATGATCAACAAGGTACAAAATACAAATATTTTTCTCAAAGTCCAATCCGATCATACTATATCAATTTTTGCATCTATTAGAGATATCCTTGCTAGTAGTTGTAAATGATCGATTGAGAATGACACTATATTTGTTGATGATAAAATAAATTTAGATTCTATTGGCCAACATATTGTGCCATATGGCAAGGCCGATAATACTAGTTTGTCAAAGCAAAAGCTTACCAAAAGCATCTGCAAAGGTGTGGCTGAATGGATTGATGTCAAATCTGATCCATTCGTTCGCCTAGTTTTAAAGCCAACTCCACAAAACAATCGGCTAAAGAAATCAAAGTGCACCTTTGACTTTACTTTTTGTGATCATGTCTTTGATATCTTGCTCAAGAATAATTTTATTAGAATCATTGATCATAATGCTTTGCCATCTATTGAAAACTTAGAAGAGCTTACATATTAAAGGTGGCATAATTCATCTGATCATGATACTTCTAATTGCAATATGTTTCATCAAGAGATCCAATCGTCCATTGATAAAGGACGATTGAGATTTCCTGAAGCTCAACACATGGACCAATTGGATTCAGTTGGTATTGATGGCAAACAAGTTTTGAATCATCTTGCATTAGCCGATTCACTCAAAGCTCAAGGCTTGAATGCCCAAGAGAGAAATGTGGAGCCCACAAGTGAAGACAAGATTGTTGTCCATGAATCAAAAATAGAAGACATTTCAAAGGACAGCAAAGTTATCACAATTTCAGAAGACACTAGGGGCAGGTGAAATCTCTCCAACTGAAGCAACAGCCGATTGATCCCGTTGAGCAAGAGGAATCGACTAAGGATCTTATTTTGAAGCATGTCTGTCAAGATGGGGAATAGAAGGAGGATGTTCACAATGCTATTGGAGGTAAAGGCCATGATAAGCCGAAGAGTAGAAGGCCAAAGCTCAGCTTCGAGGAACTTCTAGCTAAATACAAGAAGATAGCAGAAGCAAATGTCACTAGTCGGTCAAGAAAGGTCCAATAATCAAGATTGCCTCAAAAGCCCAAGTCTCAAGAGTGGAATTGGCAAGGAGATAGATCTCATGCAACAACATATTCACCTTTTGAGCAACCAATTCCCATGTCATGTGGACCACAACCCACATATTTTCATCCTTATTCATCTTGGGTCTGGTTTGATCAAGAGGCACAAGTTCCACCGTATTTTAGGCCACAATATGTACAATATGCAACTCCTAGACATTTAGAGAGATCATCATTTTGTAAAGACCATTTTGATCAAAATCGATCTAGAGCTCAACCAAAGAAGAAAGCGGTAAAGCAAGTTTACCGTGTGAAGTATGATGACCAAAAACGAAGAGTTTAGATTCGAATTCAACTATTGAAAAGCCGATTACATTGCTGAAAAATCTGGCTATTGATGGCAAAGAAGTGGGGAAATCATCTATTGATATTCAAGGTGCCAAATCTAAAGAAAAGAAGGTGAGAGTGCCCAAAATCAAGAAAGATTTGTCGTTGTCCAAAATAGAAATAAAACTGATATGCTCAATCGGTTTACCAAAGTTACAAGAAAAGAAGTTACAAAAGCTTAGTGCGGAGAAGCTAGATGATGCTCAAGCAAGTGGTGCAACAAAGGCAAATGAGAGAAGGAGATTTAAAAAATAATTACCAAGTTGGAGGTTTGCACCAAATCATTAAAATTATTAGTCATGGCATCATGCGTATTATGTGCCTATGCCTATGTGGAATTCATCCCCTGGTATGCATGATTATCCCTCAGCCCTTATTTTTATCCTTGGTATGGATCTTTATGTTATGAAGGGTTGCCAAATTATTTTGTTTATCGATGATCAAGAGCTAAAATATTTATTTAGGTTATGCATCTCTTATTGATGAATTCATATGGCTAATATTTTGATATCGCCCTTAGTGTAAAATATAGTCGATAAATGCTTGCAACCATCGTGCTATTAGAAAGGCCCCCATGGAATTTACTTTGATGGCTTTCAAGCCTGGGGGTATGATATATGCATTTTGATTTACTTCATGGATATGACAACATGATTAATCGGCTTGCAAATAAGGACAAGGTGTTGGCATAATCATTATTTCTCACAATGGTGCTGTTTGAGACATCAAGACGATTAAAATTATATTTGCATCAACATTTGAGTCAAATGTGAAGTTTTTTATTTGGCTTGGCCATATTGCAATCCATGGGTATGACATGTTAAAGCCTTTGATGATTCCTGCTAGTGGCACAACAAGTAGTTGGTGAGTTTCAATGCCTAGAAGGATCACTAATGCTCATCTTGATATGTGCCTTGATATAATTGCTTTCTTTTGCCAAATTTTGAATTCGGCATATTCCAAGGCATGAGAATTTTAAGGCCATCAAGTTAGCTCAACAAGCATCTAGCTATGATGTTGGTGGACGCAATTTTCATATTCAAGAATAATCGATGTATGAAAATTTGAATTTTTTTCGTACAGATACAGACCAGTCGGCTAAGTAGACTGACCAAATCGACTCAGTCGACCCTCTCGCTGTTGTGGCCAAGTCAGCTAGGCCGACTATCCTAGTCGGCCAAGCTGACTCCTACAAGTTGGCTAAGCTAACTAACCTAGTCGGTTCAGCCAATTCCCCTGTGACTAGCCCGGTCAATTTGCCTGAGAAGCTCCCAAATCGGCCCGATATAACTCCCAGTGATGTTGGGGCCGATTTAAAACATTGAAGGACTCCCTTGTTAAGATATCTAAGTGATCCAAGTGCTAAAACTGATAAAGGTGTTCGGAGGAGCGCTTTCAAGTATGTGTTACACAATGATGAGCTTTATCGGAGAACCACCGAAGATTTGTTGCTTTAGTGCTTAGGGTTAGATCAAGCGAGAGTGGCTATGGGAGAAGTCCATGAAGGCATATGTGGTACACATCAATCAGCCCCAAAGATGAAGTTGTTATTGCAAGAGCGATTTCTATTGGCCTACTATGATAGCCGATTGCTTTCGTTACTACAAAGGTTACGAAGAGTGCCATAAGTTTGAAAATATTCAACTTGTGCCTGCTGCTATGCTTTATTCTATTATTAAACCATGACCTTTTTGTGGTTGGGGCTAGATTTTATTGGCCAAATACATTCCCCGTCTTTAAAGGGACACCGTTTTGTGTTAGTTTCTACGAATTACTTTACTAAGTGGACCGAGTCAGTTCCTTTAAAAAATATGACACACAAGAAGGTGATTGAGTTCATCACTAAGCATATTATACATAGATTCAGCATCCCTCAAACATTAACTATGAATCAAGGGACATCATTTGTGTCTAAGGAAGTGAGGGAATTTGCTGAATTATTTAAGATTAAGTTGCTTAATTCATCACCATACTATGCTCAAGCTAATGGACAGGATGAGTCTGGTAGTAAGACTCTGATCAAGCTTATTAATAAGAAGATTGAGGAGAATCTAAGGAGGTGGCATGAATCTTTTCTAAAGCTCTAAGGGCGCATCGCATTTCAAGGTATAGTGCCACAAAAGTTACTCTTTTTGAATTAGCATATGGTCAAGAGGCCATGTTACCTGTCGAAGTAAATTTGGATGCATATAGGCTTTCTAAACAAAATGATTTATCTACTAATGTATCATGATTTGATGATCAATAATATCGATGCGGTGACAGATGTAAGATTAAAAGCTCTCAAGAAAATAGAGAAACAAGGCTCGGGTTGCCAAGGCATACAACAAGAAAGTCAGAGCAAATCTTTTCAAGTGGGACAATTAGTGTGAAAAACCATTCTTCCAATTGGATCGAAGAGCATTCAGTTTAGTGGCCACCAAATTGGGGAGGTCCTTACAAAGTGATCAAAGTCATATTCGGTAATTCTTATCTGCTAGAGACACTACAAGGTGAACATCTCGTAAGAGCAATTAATGGGAGGTATTTGAAAAAGTACTTTCTAAGTATTTGGCAAGAAGTCTAAGTGCTCTCCAAACGATGGCTAATACATGTATCGCCCTTAGAACAACAACGGCTGATGTATACATCGTCCCTAGTTGCTGAGCAGCCGATGAGATGGGTATCATTGTTGCTTGGTTTTGTTTTGTTTGACTAAGTGTTTTCAGGTTTATGCATCATTCACCTGAAAATAGGGGGCATATGTTGACAATCAAAATTGTCCATTCTATGAAGTCATCAAAGGGTAGGATGGACTAAACCATCGCGTTCTAGAGTCTGGATGAAGGAGTTGTTCCCTCAGAAAAATCTCACCTTACCAAACATTCTGACCTCTATCAGAACTTCTGATTTTCACTTGGAAGTGCTAGCTTTGTGTGAAAATCAAAACTTCTGATCTCCTGTCAAATGTTTTCATGTTCGCTTGGAGGTGTTGGCTTTGCGCGAAGATCATAAGACTTTTGACGCCTGTTAGAACTTCTGATTTTCGCAATCTGAATCAAGGAGAGTCCAAACTCGATCCCATCTCTCCCAAACTTGTGGGAAACTTAGAGATTGCTTCTTGGAATGTTTTCCTACTAAGATAAGACCACCCCCTCTATATACGAGAGGATCATAGCCGATTGAGTTCCCAACTATCCAATTATCAAACAAATTAATCTACTATCTCTACTCCAACCCTTTTACCTTCTTTGCCATCCCCATGTTGTTCATCCCTTGATCTGATGACCAAGAATGGTGCCCTAGCCTTGCCGGCCAACCTAGGGCAACCTGCCCATGTCCTTGCCCGGACGGGGTCCCTTCCGGGTGAGAGTTTCGACAATTTCTTTGCTAGTTTGCCTAAAAACTAACCGGTTCTTCGTCACGCAAGCACGTTGGTCATCCTTTTGTGGTTTGGTCACACCTTAAATTTCTATTTTGGGTTGTGAATAGAAAACCATAAATAAAATAAAAGTTTTTACAGTTTTCTTAAATTTTTTCAAGATTTAAATAGGTTATTGGTAATTTTAAAAGTGAAACATGTGATTTTCTAAAACTTTTATAAATAATTTGTTTAAAGGAATTATTTTTGTGGTGTAAAAAAAGGAATTTGAAATTTGTTTAAATCTCGAATAGATTTTTATTCTATTTATCCAACAAAACTTAGCTTAAAATGTTTTGTTTGAAAAAGAAGCTTAAATTGAGTATCTAAATTATGTTTAAAATTTGTTTGAGTAACAAATTTGAAAAGCTACAAGAATCTGTAAACCTGTTTGGGCCAAATCCTAGCCCAAATCTTCTTTTCCTTTTTCTTTTAAATTCCATCTCAATTTTGGCCCGCCCACCTCCACATGCTAGGCTGAATCTGGCTAAAGCCCATCTCCTATGTTGCCCCCTCTCCCGCGCAACTGCTGGGCTGACGGCCCATTTCTGTGGACAAGCCAGCCTAACTCTCCCACCCGCCGTTCATCTCACCAACGACGGGGACCAGCTCGTCATCTCCCACCTCTGGTCGCTGCCCTCCGCCATTGCTGGGCAGAGGAGCTCCACGCCCACACGACTGAGCCATCCCCTACAAGGACTGAGCCTCCTGCGTCCTCCGCAGACTGCGTATCCCTCGCTCACCTGCTCGCCGGATCGACGTTGTCTCGTCTTTGATCCACCCTCTCCGGCCGCCACAGCCAGCGTGGAGCCGAGCTCAGGCCTGGCCCTCCCCTCCTCCTTTCTCCGCCTATTAAGGCCCTCGGCACCACAACTTCGTGCTGCAGCCACTCTACATCTCCTGAAGCCCTCTCTCTCACCGTAGTGCCTCTCATAACTGCCACCACCACCATGGTCGGAGATCCACCACCGCCATCTTTCTCCCTCTGTGAACCACCATTCGCATGCCTGCCTACTCCATTGGCTTCGCAGGAGCATACCGTAGCCACCACGCCACTCCCGGTGCTCCCTCTCCCTCCATAGCGCTGAGCACCACCGCACCGAGCCTTCATTGTTCGCCGCACAACCTTCCGCCACCGCCATCCTATGCCACCAAGCCCCACCACCCTCACCGTGAATATCCCCACCACCGAGCTCACCATGGCCTCTTCTCCTCTGCTGCTCGCCGTCGAACCTCAGCCATCGGAGCGTCGTCTCTGACCAAGCGCCGGCGACCTGCTACCATGCGGTGCCCTTCCCCTGCGCACCAGCAGAGGAAGAAGACTTCCCCTGCACCGTCCGATCTAAAAACAATGGCCCAGATCATCTGTTGACCACGGTCAACCGAGTCGAAATGGATTTCCCATTCGGCACTCCTTCCTCCAATCAGCGGCCGCCACATGTCTGGTCAATCTCCAACTCAGCAGGTCAACACTCCAGTCATCATCGTTTTTCAATCTAGCCCCTGCACTTTTACCTATTCATCCTACTGTTTCTTGTGCCTTGTGTAACTTCCAATCTAGCCTCACCCATCTACCCAAAATACCAAATATGACCCAGCCTTGTTTTCTTTGTATAAAATGAGTTTCTTTTGTTTTAAAATTATGTTTAATGATGTTATTTTTATTAATATAATATCACTAATATATTTTGGTTAACAAAAATAAATATAAAATATTTTTATTTTTTTCATTAAAATGATTAATGATATATAATTACATTCATCATTAATGTGTTTTAACTGATAAAATAAATATGAAAAATGGCATTTTTGCAATAAACCTTTAAAACATTATAATAAAAATGAATTTGTGAACGAAAACTTTACTTTTTGGCCTCTACCTTTGAAAAGTATTTCCAAATAAATCCTTTTTATTTACAATTTTGCCCCTAAAACTTCAAAAGCTCATAACTTTCAAACCCTAGCTTTGTTTTAGGTGGTTTTCATGCTCACGTGATCGTAGAAACAAGCACTACAAGTTAGAAACTGTTTTTATTATGTTTTCTTATGATTGATGTACTGTTTTTAGGTTTCTTTGTTGTGCTTGTTCTCGTTGTTGCTGTCTGTCGATCGAGGATGAGTTGATCAAGGTTGATCCAGAAGTAAAGATCAATTGTCTAAACAGCTTTTGAAGGCAAGTGTCCTTACCATACTTGCACCTATTTTATTTTATTTTGAGTTAGAGTAGTTAGACAATTAGCTGCATGTTGAGTCTAAATTGGAATCCCATGATGGGGTTTACTAGAACTTGTTATATCATCCTTGAAACCTGATTGAGATGGGTAGAAGTCAATACTTAGCTTGCGGTCTTGGGCTGAGATGGGTAGAAGTCAATACTTAGTTTGTTAATTTGAATAATCATCAGCATCGGCAGGAACGGTTCCTGGGCTCGTTCCGGAACAACCGAACGAGCCCTAAAGGTATGTTCCGTAGTGTGCAACAGCCTCTATAAAAGAAGATAAACTCCCATGGTCCTGTCAATCCCTCCTTAGATATAACCATTGATCAGGCAGCTGTTGTTGCACCGGGAAGGCAATTTAAGCTCTATATGTCGTCTAGATCTCGCATGTATCAAGCATGCACGGGACTTCAGCGAGCCTATGGCTAATTCATCAAACGAAGGTTTGTTCAATATGTGTTCTTCATGTTCACTCTGGTCCTAAAGCTTATGATCCTACAAATCGAACAATAGTAACTCAGGTATATTTCATATCCCATAAAGGCTAGAAATTCAAGTATACTCGGTCAATCGGACTGTCGGAGTAACATATTTATATCCTCGCAAAAGGAACATTTTTATATGCAGCATCATCTACGGTTGCTAAATTTGTTTAGTTTCATGAGAAAATTTCAGAAGAAAGAAGAGGAAAAGTTGCTCACGCGTCCGCAAGGAAGAGGAAGAACTGGTCACGGTCGACGCCCAAGCCCTGAGCCCAGAAGGCCTCGCACCGGCCGGCGCCGCGTCTCACGGCAGCTCGCGCGGCTGGCTGGAGGTCGACGCGGCTGGCTAGCTTGTCATGGTGGCGCATGTCGATGTGGCGCCACAGGTCTGGCTCCTCTCGCGTGACGCGGCGCCAGGGTCCGCACACATGTCCGGGCCCCATGAGGATGTCGACCACATCCAGCCGGCGAAGCACGGCCAGCAGCGCGTCCAGCGGCAGCTCCGCCCAGTCCCTCGTCTCCTCCTCCACACCCTTAGGTTCCATAGGTAGCAGCTGCTGCACCGGAGGCAGCCCCTGATCAACAAGGTGAGGACGGTGATGTCTGTTCGAAGAAGACGCGGCCATCGATCGCCGTCCAGATGGTGGCCCTGCTAGGATGTCGTATTGTCGTTGTTTGAAAGAGTCTCCTGGCATCCCGCTCCGCTTATATGGAGCAGAGGTTGGATGCGAGGCCTGACCGATCGAAGTCCTAGGTCCATTTCACCGTCGGCGTAACGTACGTTGGTGCTGGCTCACTAGAAAGCGACATGTTTGTAGCTTAGCCGTTACTTAGCTTCTTCAGAAAGTCATGGAAATTCACTACAAGTTCGCTACAGTCGGATAAGCTAGCATTTTGAGTTAGTGTAGTTATACCATTAGCTGCATGTTGAGTCTAAATTGGAATCCCATGATGGGGTTTACTAGAACTTGTTATATTATCCTTGAAACCTGGTTTGGATGGGTAGAAGTCAATGCTTAGCTTGCAGTCTTAGTCTGGGAAGGGTATAATTTAATCCTGATTAATGATCTATGGAACGGTTCCTTGTAATCTTTTAGCAACATGGTGACTATGAAATCCGGCAGGATGGATGGTCTTGGTGGTGGTATCTAAAAGTTTTTGGTAAATGTTTTCTGGTGGAAGTCAGGAAGGGTGGAATGGTTTGTGCTAGTATCCTGCCTGGATCTTAAGGATCGGTTCTCGAAGCCTATAACTCGGCTTAACAGCGCAGCCATGGGGTTGGAATGGGACGGACCTGGCCAAGTAATTAGTTTTCTCCGAGTTATGCTACATTGGGATGGTTTTTGTGGCTCAAGAGGGGTCCCTAGGTTCATTGACTTATGTACGGGGAAAAACCTTAGAGGTAGGTGTAAAACAGACTTGGAGGGGGCTTTGTAAAGGCCTTGTAGTGTGACCCCGCTAAGCACCTAGGTAGTGTGAAGCATGATGGGGAAAACACAACTCATGGTGAAAGTGTGCAACCTCTACAGAGTGTAAAACTGGTATATCAGCCGTGCTCACGGTCAAGAGCAGCTTAGACTTCTTTGGGAATAGATGGCTCTGGTTGGTTGGGTGGTTCCCTTGGTAAGGAAACGGGTGGTTCAGTTGGGAACTTGGATGGAATCTAAATGTGGTTCTTGGATGGAATCCAAGTGTGGTTTGGTCCTCTGAGGAGAAGGCAGAATTTTACCTAGTAATTAGGTGCTAAGGAAATTAAGGTAATAGTTGTGTCGCTTAGGTGCTGGAGTCAAACCAAGTAAGCTTTTCCTTGCATTAAGCCTCATGTCATAATTTTCCTACACTTGCGGAGTACATTTCAATGTACTCACCCATCCTCCTTTTGTCCCCCCTGCTATCCCACCCTGACGCTGGAGAAGACGACGAGGAGTACGTTGAAGTTGGTGTCTTTGACCTCGATGACATGTACTAGGCTAGTGCTGCCCCCGGTCAAACTTCCTGTGAAGATGGGGTCCATTTCCGCTGGAAGCTTAGTTGTTTTTCTTTTAGACTCACGGGTCCTTTTTTAATAATGTTTCATTATGTAAGCAACTCTGATTTTGATACTATAATGAAGTCGACATATGTATGAATAATTGATCCTGGCATACATATGCTGTACATTCGATTTTATTCTTAAAATCGGGTGTGACAGATTTGCTTGTAAACCTCTTAGTTCTTCACTACGAAAGAGTGACATCTTGCTGCGTTCTTCGGTCTGTAGCAGCCTGGGTGTCCAATGCCTTGTTGGTGTGTGATTTGTACCACCTCTAACATCAACACTCAGATTCTTGAATTAAAGTGGAACAATCATGTAAATACTCTCTATATTTGTATGAATAATCTTATTTTGAAATGAAATGATATAATACAGTGACTAGGGTTCAATAGCACTTAATTGACTTTTCAGATCCAATGTCTTGGTATATTGTTTTATTGAGATATGGTTGATTAACAAGCTAAGTTTGTGAATTACTGACAAAGGAATCAAGGCTTGTTGTCCAAGCCAGAGAGGAGCTTAGTTGTGCCTTGATCAGGGGCTAAATCCACCTAATAAGGACCAACCCAAAAACCAACCTAAGGGCATGTTCGGTTGCTACGGAATGACCTCCATGATAGATTCCTGGCCGGATTGCTTTGTTAATTTGAATAACCATCATCCGCAGGAATGGTTCCTGAGCTCATTCCGGAACAACTGAACGAGCCCTAAAGGTATGTTCCCTAGTGTGCAATTGCCTGTATAAAAGAAGATAAACTCCCATGGTCCTGTCAATCCATCCTAAGATATAACCATTGATCAGGCAGCTGTTGTTGGACCGGGAAGGCAACTTAAGCTCTATATGTCGTCTAGATCTCGCATGTATCAAGCATGCACGGGACTTCAGCAAGCCTATGGCTAATTCATCAAACGTAGGTTTGTTCAATATGTGTTCTTCATGTTCAGTCTGGTCCTAAAGCTTATGATCCTACAAATCGAACAATAGTAACTCAGGTATATTTCATATCCCATAAAGGCTATAAATTCAAGTATACTCGGTCAATCGGACTGTCGGAGTAACATATTTATATCCTCGCAAAAAGAACATTTTAATATGCAGCATCATCTGCGGTTGCTAAATTTATTTATTATCATGAGAAAATTTCAGAAGAAAGAAGAGGAAAAGTTGCTCACGCGTCCGCAAGGAAGAGGAAGAACTGGTCACGGTCGACGCCCAAGCCCTGAGCCCAGAAGGCCTCGCACCGGCCCGCGCTGCGTCTCACGGCAGCTCGCGCGGCTGGCTGGAGGTCGACGCGGCTGGCTAGCTTGTCATGGTGGCGCATGTCGATGTGGCGCCACAGGTCTGGCTCCTCTCGCGTGACGCGGCGCCAGGGTCCGCACACATGGCCGGGCCCCATGAGGATGTCGACGGCATCCAGCCGGCGAAGCACGGCCAGCAGCGCGTCCAGCGGCAGCTCCGCCCAGTCCCTCGTCTCCTCCTCCACACCCTTAGGTTCCATAGGTAGCAGCTGCTGCACCGGAGGCAGCCCCTGATCAACAAGGTGAGGACGGTGATGTCTGTTCGAAGAAGACGCGGCCATCGATCGCCGTCCGGATGGTGGCCTTGCTAGGATGTCGTATTGTCGTTGTTTGAAAGAGTCTCCTGGCACCACGCTCCGCTTATATGGAGCAGAGGTTGGATGCGAGGCCTGACCGATCGAAGTCCTAGGTCCATTTCACCGTCGGCGTAACGTACGTTGGTGCTGGCTCACTAGAAAGCGACATGTTTGTAGCTTAGCCGTTGCTTAGCTTCTTCAGAAAGTCATGGAAATTCACTACAAGTTCGCTACAGTCGGATAAGCTAGCATTTTTTTTATAGTGTATAAGTTGTTTATAGGGGGATTTTATTTTTATGTGATTACTAATTAATTTACTATGGAGATATAAACAGTGGTGGATCCAAAAAAGAGGTAGGGGGGCTAGACATAATACAGGGCCACTATGTAATAAGTATCTAAGTTATCTAAACCCAACTCATATACCAATATCCAAATCCAGCCCATATAGCAATTGTTCGCAAAAGGTGGAGTATAAAATGTGAAATTAAAGTGGATATTTTAATTCAACGCTTAGTGTATACTCCCTCAGTCCCCATATAAATCAATTCATAAAATCCGTGCAAGTCAAATTGTCTTAAGTTTGACTAACTTTATAGGGAAGAGCAATAACATTGATGACACAAAATGAGCATATTATGAAAATATATTCTACGATATATCTAATGATACTAATTTGATGTTATAAATCTTGATAGTTTTTTCTAGAAATTTGGTCAAAGTTTGAAAAGCTTGACTTAAGATAACTCTAGAAATCTATTTATTCAAGGACAAAGGGAGTAGTAAAATTGATAAAAACATGATGCAACATAAAATAAATACCTAATTAAAGATGATTTCATTCTTGCTTTGCTTCTCATGTCCCTATTGTTTCTTGTTCTTGTAGAGAACAGGATTGATTTTGCGTGACACACCCCAAAACTTAATCGAGTCGGGCGCCCATTTCGACGCCTTGGTTAATGCCCCAATTAACGGAGGCGAGCATTTTTTATCGGAAAATTGATTTACGGAGACAGGCGTCTTAAGACAGCCGCCTCAAAAAATACCCTATTTTTGGAGGTGGTCGTCTTAAGATGCCCACCTCCGTAAATAGATTTTCAGAGGCGGGCACTCTACAAAGCCCGCCTCTAAAAATCATGGCCCAACTCGAGGACCATCCGAGCCCGTTCCAAACCCTGCCTATAAAATCTAACCCTAACTCCCCACTCCTCACCTCTCTCTCCACTTTCTCCCCAGCCCAACCGTCGTGCCCAACTCCACGCCACACTTCTCTCTCCCACGCGCCTGCCCCTTCTTATCCACTCTCTCCATCCCCCTCACTCACTCACTCGGCGATGGTGACGGTGCCGCTCTCCTCTCCTGGTGTGGCGGCGGCGGAGGCCTCGCACACGGCCCCCTCCACCCTCATCCTCCAGTCAGGTGCGCCCGGGGCGGCCGGATCCACGGTGGCGTGGCCCCCTCCTCCCTCTCCGATGGCCAGGTGCGCCCGAGGCGGCTGGATCCACAGCGGCGTGGCTCCCTCCTCCCTCTCCGGCGGCCAGGCGCGTGGGGGCGGCCTGATCCACGGTGGCGCGGCTTCGTCCTCCCTCTCCAGTGGCCAGGCGCACGGGGGCAGCCGGAGCCGTGGCGGCGCGGCCCCCCTCCTCCCTCTCCAGTGGCCAGGCACGCGGGGTCGGCCGGATCCGCGGCAGCGGCGCGCGGGGATTGGGCTCACTAGTGGGCTTGGAACGGGCTCGCCGGCGGGCTCATGGATTTTTTTTGTTTTTTCCAATCGATTTACCGAGGCGGGCGTTTGTAAGGTGTCCGCCTCCGTAAACAGATTAACCGAGGCAAGCAAGGGCAACAGCCTCCATTATTCCTCCATTAACCGTGACCTTTCATTCAAGGCAGTTAGCCTTGCCTGCCTCCAAAAATTAAAAACGCTTGCCTCACAAAAGTTTTTATGTAGTAGTCGGTTGTCTTCGTGACCTTGATTGTAATATAAGTGTAGGATCGGCATAAATGATGTCAGTAATGCAAATTGCAATGTAATTATTAGAATCCGAACATTGACATCCATTGAACAAAATATTTTCATTACTCTTAATGAGTCATCACGTAGTGTAGTAGCAAGCAGGGAATTGGGGTCGGCGGGGTGCTGGGTTGCTAGTAGGCCATTATTGTGGCTAATTAGAAGAGCAAGAGTACATGGGTGATAAAGACAACATTGATGAGAGTCAAGGACAGGGTTGGACTAAGTCAAGGCGAGACGTGTCATGAGCACTTGGTGAGCCGTCGGGACAGGGACATGGAGGATGGATAAGCATTGGTGAGTCATGCCTAGCGACTTGTGGAAGAGATTTGTTGGTTTCTTCCTCAAATATGAGAATGGACGGTTTAGTGGTTCGGGTATCACAACAATTGGCTGCAGGTTTGACCCGTTTGGACCCAAAAACTGAGATGAAAAGTTAGAGGGTAGGCATGATGTGAACTCAAGGCAAAGTGAAGTCCAAAAGGCATTGAGTTCATTTGATTGATGAACAAAAACTTAGAGGTTTTACCCCTTGGATATTTGGTGTGACTGCTTCATGTAAAGGCAATTTAGAAAATAGCTGGTTGTGCCGGGTACAACTTGAGGATTTGGCTCTCATTTTATTTTGTGGTTGAGAGTTTTTCTTAGGGTTAGTGAGGAGGAAGAGAGGAAAAAGGCTCTTTGATTTGAGCTTTTTGCCATCCAAACTTTGAGAGATGCTAGAATTCGCTTGTAAACATTCATCATGAAGTAATCCAAGTGTCAACTTCGTGCATATTTGCTCTCCTCCATTTAAATCTGAAATTTTTCTTTTGTGTGTATTTTTCGGAGCTGTTTTGTGTTTTTTCATTCATAGGATTTGGCTGTGACTTTGTGAAATTTCTTGGTGCAAATTGTTTCTAGGACATGTGTGAGTTGGTGATCTCTTAACAAATCCTTCACTTGAGCACTACAACTTTGAAATTTGCTCAATTTTCCAATTTTCTTAGGGTTTATCAGATTTTATGAAATTGCTGATGAAATCGCAATCTTTTGGGTGTCCTCTGTTGGAGTGGATCGCTCATGGTATGGTAAGGCTATGGTTAGAATTTGGCTCCCGTTGGGTTTGATTTGATTAAGTTTTGATAATTTTTAGGAGAGGTCGGTACTTGTAATCGCTTCTCATCGTTTCTCATCGCTTCCACAAATTATTGATTTTATTAAAAAAGGGCATTTTAGTCATTACACAAATACCACTTATCCCCATCCCCACCCCATCCGCCCGACTATTTACTTGTTTCTTGCTTCACGAATGTTCCTGTGAAGATTGATGATTATTACTTTAAGGATTATTTTATCTTAACTGTCTTGCAATTTGTTTGTTAGCAATGGTTGTTTGATCATGGATTAATACACAATTGAAAGTTTGCTCCAAATGTATACGAGCATACTGACAGTATCGGCCCTTGGATCCTGGTCCAAATGTATGTAAGCATACTGGTCTGCTCCAATTGTTAAGGCCCTTGGATCCTAGTTTAGGATCGGCCCTAGGGCTTAAATAGGATTATGTATGTGTGAGGAGTGCATGCACTAGTTGGACAGGATCGGATTGAATTAAATGAAGCCATTAAGGATTGGGTTGGGATTGGATTCTTCCCAAATCGCATAGGATCGGAGTGGGATTGGGGCCGGATCCCGATCCATTCCCAGGGTAGTATGGGAGCCTTTGTTTTCCACGCCACCCACGCAGCGGCAACAGCAGCAGAGTCGAGCGTATAATCAGATTACCCCACAAGTGAGCAGAATCTTTCACAAGAGATAAATGATGCAAAACACTTGCATTCACCAGACAAAAAAAAAACAAATTTCTACTTCCATGCATAACGATGTTCAGCACAAGATACGCAGGTTCACATAAGACACTGTATTACCCAGAGACACTTGAAATTCATGTTCCACAAAGCAAAATAATAAGACAGCCTAAAGCAAAACGTCTGGATCCGCATTCCACAGCCGACCTAACGCAAAATAATTGTAGAGTTGTTCATGGATTGCTTTTCACTACCCCTATGGAAAGGATGATCGTCTCAAGCAGTTTCTCTGGCCTGCAACATCAAATAATGTAATCATTAAAATTAGTTCAAGTGAGTGCAACAGGGAACTACGAAGGTACTCAGATTCGTCATACATATATCAAGTCTCACCTTCATATGCAAATTCGGCCAGCCACCACCACAGCGCCGCCACGCGCCGCCACTTCTGGGCCGCTCCAACGAGCCAACACCACCGCACCCGGCCGCCCTACGCCGCCACCACAGTGCCCAGCCGCCCCGCCGCCACCACCACGCGACTCCTCCATATGCGCGCCCCGGCGTCATCCAGGCATGGCGCGGCTCCTCCAGATGTGCGTGACCGCCGCCGGAACCCTAGCCGCCGCCGGCGCGGAGCCCATGCGCGGGCGCCCGCCCACGACCTCGTGGCCTGCTTCCGCGAGCCCGGCGAGCCGGGGACCTTCGTCCGTCCGCGAAAAAGGCGAACTGAACCATGAACGTGACCGATAAGGGCAGTGGGCGCAGGTCAGGGCTGCCCGGCACGCCGCCGAAGGAGCAGCATCAGGCGCGCGGACGAACTTGGGCGGCGGCGGCTCCGTGCAGTAGCGGCGAGTGAAACCTAGAAGGCGGCGGCGGCGGCTCCATGCGACGATCGGTCGCTGTTTTTTTATTCATCTAATAACAATAGTAATAGCCTTAATTATTGTACTCAAAACATAAAATTTTGTATTTATAAAGTTACCTTAATACCCTTGATTAGAAAAAAAAACTACAAAAACGCAATTAGCCATCCTTTATTTGGTATCGTCTCCCCCCTCAGTTTTGGAGGCGATAGGAAGTGATTTAGCGCATATGACCCACCGGTCATAGACATAGCAATCACCTCCCATCGCCCCCCTCCCATCTCCTTTGGCCTTTTCGGCCGTCGGATCGGTCGCTGTGAGCCGTCAAAATTCTTCACAAGTATTGTAAAAAATCTCACTGTTCTTTTTGTTGTAGCAGTACTGCAGTATTTCTGTGTCCAGCAGTAGCTTTGCCATGTTTTCCTATGTTCATTGCAGCAGCTTGGTGTCTGAATCAATTTACTTATCCTTTGCTTGACATCCTGACTCTTCAATTCGAGTGATCGGTAGTTTAGAAGGCACATGCATAAATAGTTCAGCCGGAGCAGAAATCTGTCACCTGAAGGCTGTTTCTCTCTGCACTTTTTAGTTTATACCACAAACAGTTCGGTGGACGGAAATTGATGTGCTTCTATGATTATTTATTGCTCTCAGACAACTTTTAATCCTTGTTTAATCACTAGGTAGCTGCAGTAACCAATTCCTGTAGTTTTGTGGAGCTTCAGTCAGTGTTCTGAATTTCGCACAGGGCATGGCCGGGCAAAAATACCAGGCTTCGGGCCAAAATACCAGGTTAGTCACTGGGCTGGGCTGGACCTGTGCTGTGTCAAAATACTAGGCTTTGGACGGTGCCAACGGGCTGTGGGCTGCATGAACATCTATACAGGGCAGTAGCTGACTGTGGACTCAAATTCTTGGGCAATATCCTTTTCATGAACATATATTAATTTACCTTTAAGCGATCATGACTTGCCGCATGTATGCATGGGCACCAGTTTATTGCTGCTTTGTTAAGCTTTTATTTAATCTCTTCTGTTCAATGTTTGATTCAGGGACTAGCTACAGTTCTCGATATGCAGACATATCTTCGTTAGTGGTAGTCTTTTAGCTGGTTCCTTTTCTGGTTGGTCGACTAATGTGTTTAGATTATTTAATTTTATCTTGTCCGTAATTCTTCTCATTCGCTCTTGGTTTAATATTTCACATGCTCTGAATCTTTTGTTAGGCCGACTAATTAGCGAGTAACTTAATTTTTGCTTTTTCCAGCTTTGCTTATATGTATACTCATAATTGATTGTGTAGTGCAGTGGTTGGTGGATGTTGAACTAAAGGTCTAGGATTTGAGCATTGAGAAGCACCTAATATATTTTTTTGTTTTCTAGATCGCCTTTGTAAATGGCCATACCTCTATTAATGGAAAACCTTTCTTTTAGTTTTCTGGATAGCCTGTATAAATGTCCATGCCTATGTTAAAATATCTATCTCTGAAAATGCTTGTTGTATTTTGCTCACTGGACATATGGCATCCTACCCGAACCAACATAATATCTTTGTCCTATGTACTACCCTTTTGAGATTATACGCACCGGTGGTAAAAGGAACATCGCTAGAATACAATATATTTTACTACATGTGGATAGAATACAATATATTTTACTACATGTGGATCCCACCTTAGTGTGGACTAACAGATGTATTCATTGGAGGTTATATTTAACTAGCAGAACATATTGTGGGTTGTGACATGGCTAGCCTTACACCCTGTTTACGAACACAAGCTTGATACATGCCCATGTGTGTCAAGTTTGTGATGTGTGATTGTGGAGAGATGATTAAGGCTTTGATTGAGTTTGGAGACTAACCAATCTGTGAGTGCATGTGCAACATGCCTCTTGGTTGTGTTGGTGTGCAGGTCTAGATCATAGAGATGGTGGACGAACATGGAAAAGATCAAGTAGAGACGTGCCGTGCCAATGGACTCAGAGTGGTGAAGGATGGATGTGAGGTTTTACCATGGGTGCCTGACACTTGGGGACATCAACGAGCAAGAGTACATGCGGAGGAGTAGACCATGTTGACCTAGCCAATATGGCGGTGACCAAGTCAAGTGGAGGCCCAAGTGGACTTGGTGATCGGGCGATCGAGGATGACAGCGACACATGTCGAGATCATGGAGGAGGTGTAGCAGACACGCTTCTCCAGGTAGTTTGGTGGTTTGGGTCTCAAAACCATCGACAGATCGCTGGTTTTTGGGTTTGGGCCTCAAAATCTGGTTGGAGTTCTGGTGGGAACAGGAGGAGGCACGTGGCGTCATCGTGAAGCTTGCATCGAGGCGAAACAAATTAAATTCGTGAAGAGTCCATGGGCATCGGATGCTTGGATCTCAAGTTGGACCATTTCACCCATGGGGTTAAGTGGTTCAGCAAAAACATCCAAGGGCATGTTAGGGGTAGTGTAATAGCTCTATAAGTAAGAAAATGGCTACTCCTAACCAGTCCATCTCTCCAATTGTCATTCTCTAGGTTTGCCTGCCTTTAGTTCCTAGTTTCTGCTTTTGAGATCTACAACGGGTGACTGTTATACTGTCTGTGTTTTAGCTTTTTTGTAAATCTTTCCTCTGTGAGAACTAGACCCGGTTGATCCTGAGAAATAAAGAAATCATGTCCTCTGACATCTGAGTCTATGTTCTAAGATGATTTGATTTGTTTTTTCCCTTCTCTTTCTCCCCCTCTTCACCATTTTGTTGGATCTTGAGTTCCTGAGGTTTTGGGGATGGTTTGAGTGTGTGAATTCGTGCAAGGACCTTTGATGAACATCCCTGCCTAGTGAGTCGAGTAATTTCATCACGAGGACGATTTTTCACCCATGGGAGGTTTTTTGGGGAAAACCCCAATTCCTTTGTCGGAATTTAAAATCTGCGGTGTTTTTGTTGTTTGTAGTGCTCGATTCTTTGGGGATATCTTCTAATATACCTATAGATTATCTCTGCAAAGTTTAGGATTTTCGGAGTAGTTTGGGTCGAGTTTTTTATTTTGGAGAGGAAGATTTGGGGGCTGGTCAAGCAAACCGGCCTAGCTGCTTTCACTATCCAGCCAGGCCGGTTCTTCACTCCAGCCGGGGCCTGGCTGCCTATCCAGCTGGCCAAGCCGGTTCGGCAGCCGGCCAGGGAGACACCCAGCCGACCAAGCTGGTTTCATGGCCAGCCATGCTGCCTTTGCCAAACCGCCAACCAAGACTAGGCGGCCAAGCTAGCTAGGCTACAGCTAACCAGGTCGCCTCCTCTACGGGCTGCTCGAGGCCAGAACCGGCCAGGCAAAGTCTAGGGCCAGCCAAGCCACCTTGGCTGCTGCAGTTGCTGTGCGCTGCCCATTTTTGCCAGATCTTGAGCACAGGTTGTCCGTTTTGCATTCCGTTTTCTCCGAGAGCTTCTGGTTGTGTCAAGGATCGTTTTCTCATCCCTCTAACTATCAGTTGGGTAGGGGATTTCGAGTCAGGCTCTTGCTTCATCTCAATTGAAGTGGAGAGCACCGTTCTGAGTTTTTAGTGTTGCGTTGGTGTGTTGTGGTGTCCTGTTGTGTTCCTAGTGAACATCCAGCAACCAATTGGCTCGAGGGCATCACAATTGCAGTGTTCGGTTATTTTAGAGGGTAATCTTGGGACAGTGGCCATTTCAAGAGAAATTTTGAATTGGCTCCCATTCACCACCATTTAGTCGCCTTTCTCAGTCCTTCACTGTTAACAGTAGAATATCCATGGGGCCAAGTTACGGTCGCAACCAAACAATGTGTAGAAAAATTGTGACTCCTAATGCAATAGTCGGGGTGCAATCTAAATAAAAAGGCCCAGAAATCGTTGCTTTTCCTCTTGTAAACGTGCTAAGAAGAATGATGGCTCCTTTGATGATTGAAATCTAGGAATATGGTTCCATTTATACGCGTTGCATGTCTGTGCGCTTTCTAGACTCTTGCATGCGCATCCGACGGTATGTGTGTGGACATGTATATGCGCACATGCAGACATGCATGCTAAGAGCATAGCTTGCTGGCGACCGCGTGCGCGCAGCGGCTGCCGAGGGGGCCGGGCGACATCATGCATGCGGCATCACGGCATACTTTTTGGATTCAGGAATTCAACATTGAAATAAAGATTGGGATTTGGTAATTAGGATGTCGGTGAGCTCTCCGGCGGCGGCACCGCGGGTGGCGCAGATGGCAGAGCACCCAGGGAGGGCGCAAGTGCGCGGCGGTGGGTGTGGAAGGGACCCCTACGGCGGCGGTGAGGGGAGGAAGATGATAGAATGGGTAGGTGGATGGGAATAGGGTTTGGTGTGTTTTACATCCTAAATGTGGGACTCACGGTGAATAGTAAGGCGCATCCTCCATTTTTTCACGTGAACCTGCGCGGCGCGGCCCTAATTTTTTCACGTGAACCCGCGATGTTGAGGAATCCCGTCGGTTTTGACTTGCCCTCAGGACGCTTTTTAGTTTCCTGTAGGTTTTTCTAGAAACGACAAGACCATTTTGACCTAAATCCTGTCGGTTTTTAGCAACTGACGAGGTTTTGTTGAAGTTCGTGACGGTTTAGTTAAAGCTAACAGGAGAACGAAAACCGACGGGAAAAACATCAGCTCAAGTCTGAAGACGGGCTTCTGCATCACGAGGAGACACGGCATACTCTACATCCATACTGCATACTGGTGTCTTCTTTGGTACACTTGGGCCGCCAGGAGCCCGTACAGCTTAGCACTTGCTGGTTGCCGCGTCGTGCATGTAGTCGGTGTGTGTTTGTGCGTGTGTCATTGAGCGCGTAGCTGAAGACGGGCATTCCTGTCAAAAATTAATTAATATAATGCAAAATACACATGAAGTGGGCGGCAGACTTCGGCAAAAGTGCCAATAGTTTCCATCTCACCAACCAAGTGCCAGGATTTCAGTGGAATAACAGACTGACGACGATGTCATGCACTGCAACCACCACTGCCACCTCTACCTTCCATCCATACAATCACGCCACCAATCAGTCGGATCACCAACTGCTGCTATTGATGGACAGCACAAAAGTACTATGATCTGTGGTGCCCGGAGCACAAAAGTATACTATATGCACGCCCAATGATTGGAGTATGCACACTTTGCACGTTAGAGTAGTACGCGCTTAATACAGCAAGCATATGTTCAATTGTTGTGTCTTTCCAAACATGCAGATTTAAATGTGTATCCCAGTATCTGAATTGATTGAACGCAAGAATATGGAAAGTACACTGCTCGTACGTGCAGCATCCATTGCACAGTTTTTGCGCTAACAGATTTGGGGTTGTGCCTTACATTTTGCTCAAACAAACAGGTTAGATTTGGTGATTTCGTCCCGTAATAGCTGAACGTACGTAGAACTGCATTTGCCACAAACAATTAAAATGCTTCAGGAATAAGAACCACATCCTTGTTTTGCAAGATATATGAATAGATATGTTATATATATATATGTTAGTGTAACACAGGTCACATGAATCTGCAAATACAGATCTCTCTATTTTGAACTGACGCAAATTTAGGTTTTTATTATCATGCTTATGCCCGTCACAAGTATTCCTTTATCCAAAAGTAGAAACAAAGCCTCTTTTTCTTTACAAAGCAAAACTACAGTAATATACTCCCGCCCTCGCGTTGCTGCGTGGCTGCTTTTTAATCACAGAAAGTCACAACAACAGAACAAGAATCGTACATATATATCCAGCAAAAAATAAATCAAGAACTTGGCAATGGACGCCTGAAATGAAAGGATGGGAGACGTCGGCGAACGAATCAGCTGCGGCTGCACTCTGCCGGCAGCCCCTGCGGGAACCTCCAGCCATCGTCGCAGTAGTTGTAGCGCATGTAGTTGCTCTCAGCCCACTTGACGGTGCCCCACTCGGCGCTATCAGGCTGCTTGTTCATCCACGCGTCGCTGCCGGCGGCGCAGGCGCCACCGCTGATGCAGGCGTCGGCGGAGTATCCCCGGAAGGAGACGACGAAGGGCGCGCCGGACCAGTCGATGGGCACCTTGCCCTTCTCGGTGGCCCAGTAGCTGCCGTCCCACAGCGTGGCGTGCAGCGTCATGGGCTTGGAGCTCGGGTAGGGGAGGTCGGCGTAGCGCTTGAAGCAGCGGATCACGTTGCCGTCCACCTTGAAGATGATGTTGGTCGGGTTCCAGGTGATGGTGTAGGTGTGGTAGTCGGCGGCCGGGTCGAACCACAGGTCGAACTGGTGCTCCTTCTTGCCGTCGCCGTTGGCCCACACGTTGGTGTTGAGCACCACCGGCTGGCCGCTCGAGTTGCCCATGAACTCCATGTCGATCTCGTCGTGCCCGTCGCCGTCGCCAGAAGAAAGCTGCACGCATGTACAGTTAGTACGGGAACATCTGTCAGTGATAGACATGATTCAGGTCAAGATCGTCTGAGGCTATCAACGACGAGTCGACGACGTACGTAGAAGCAGGAGACGGTGCCGGCGGAGTTGCCGGGGATGAGCTTCATCTGGATGGTGAACTCGCCGAAGAGGTACTGCTCCTTGGAGTTGAAGCCGGCGCCGGAGCTGCGGTCGAGGTTGAGCATCGCCACCTGCTGGCCGGACGCGTCGTAGTTGGCGCGGACGGTGCCGTCCGTGTTGAATTTCTCGTACAGCCACGAGTCCGCCGACGCGACGGCCGCCATCACGAGGGCGAGCGACGCTTGCAGAGCCAGAGACCGCCGCTCCATGGTGTCTGGCTGTCTGCAGCTGCGATAGACAGCTAGAGCTTCCTGGCAATGGGCTTGTTGTTCAGTTGGGTGGTCGTGTGTGCTGCTGTGCGGCGAAGCACGGGCAGGTGGCGCGGCTTTATACTGGTGGCCGGCCGGGCCGGGGCGATGACGACGTGGCGACGTGGCGTGGGGCACATTTCTTTTGATTGTCGGGTGGGCGCGCGGCGAAGGTTCGGCCGTTGGGATCGTTGGGCCAGCACATGCACCGAAGCTCTGCAGTGATATCTAGCTAGCGTTCCTACATGTATTGGGAGTTTGGTGTGGTGTCCTAAGAAACACTTAGATTATTGTGGGACCTGTACAAATTAGGTGTGAGGATGATGATGCCTATGATCACCGCACAGCGTATTTATAGCTTACATACAATCCGTCTAATTTCTCGCATTTGTCTCCGCAGTCCTTTTACATAAGACCCGATAATAAACATATAAATAAAACTATATATAGAGAGGGAGGGAGAAGAGAGGTGTTTCCATTAAAAAAAACGTACGTCTTCCGTCCATGAAAGATTATAACTATAAGATTTGTGCAAGTCAAACTAGCTTAATTTTGATCAAGTTTATAGTAAATCGTATTAATATGTATGTCTTCAACTAGATTTACTAGGAAAATATATTGCACAATTAATTTAATTATACTTATTTTTTTGTATTATAAATGTATATAAGTTTTCGAAAAGTGAGAATTATATTCTTTTGTAGCTGGACAAAGTATATAGCTAGTTTCATTACCAAAAAAAAGTTATATTAACAAAGGTGATGAATAGCAGGATGCAGCTGGTATGGTTGATTCGGTGTGTCGGTGACTTTAATTTTCTCCAAAAGAACCGAAGAAGCGTCTCCGCCGGTGCCTTGCCCATAGTCTATTCTTGCTACGGAGAAGAAGGAAACGCGTAACGATATATGCCAATCTCACGGTGGAAACGCGCCGCGCTTTGAACTGGGTGCGGATCGGCAAAGCAAGGCAAAAAGAAGCGCGCGGAGCATCCGAATCGGCCAAATGAGACGGTCAAATTATTGCGTTAGTTGCGCTTTGAACTGAGGAGTGACGATGATGATGATGATCGCTAATCTCTGCCAAATTATTGCGTTAGTTGCGCGTTCGTTGGTTAACCACTCGGCGTCGCACCAATCAAATCAGTAGGGGCACCGACGTCGCCGAGGCCGTTCCATGTTACTATTAGCATGGATAACGGACGGACGGGTCTAATTCTGAACGCTATTAGCAATTAGCCGGTTGGTGGCTGGTATCTTCACTCGCACTCCTACGATCTCCTCTGAACGCCACGCTGCTGCTGCCGCTGCGCCATCGCTATCTTTCCACGGGGGCATGCTTGCTGGCCTGGCGGCCTCAGCTCGCTTTTAGGCTGCCGATGAGAAGCATGCAGGACTACGGGCCGGGTCGGATGTCTGAGTGCAAGATGAGGCCGGCGGCGTCGCGTCGGTAAGCTACAGTGTGGCTACGAGTACGACTCATGCCTGAATGTACTCGGCGTTCCTCTGCTAGGGTGTCCCTTGCGCGTCACGCTAACATCATGGCTAGATCGTGCCTGACGTCCTGTTTTTATAAACGTGGCGACAACTGGCAAACCCGTGAACAAGAACTGCAAACACATATGCAAGAAAGAAAGAAAGAAAGAAAGAAAGAAAGAAATTTGATGGAATAGTATAATTATAATATAATTATAAGTCACGTACACCGGAAAGGAGCAAATATTGCGGTGATACAATTGTCAAAGTTCTTCAACTTCAATTCCACACACTGTTTTCTTTCTCAACTTCCTGTGATCCGACAACGAAACAGGTTCGCATAGGTCTTAAGTATGCTAACAAGCATATATACTACTACTCCAGTTCCGAAGTTATATAACATTTTCACTTTCTCTACTACAGATTTCAACTATATATAGAGACGGTTGGCCTAGCCGCCTCTTCTCTCCTGTTTCAAAAAATTGATTTCTAGAGGTGGCTGAGAATGGGAGCTGCCTCTGGAAACAGTCGAAAACGCAATGAAAGAAGTGAAATTGTGAAGAAGCGCAACTCCCAGCAAAACCAAATTGGCCAGCTTGGGAAACCGGCCTGGCCGGTTTTCATGTGCTGAGAGGGGGAAGCTGGCTTGGCTAGAGATGTTATTCATGGGTCATAGCACATTTAGATCAAGCCCAAAAAAAGCACAAGAACATAGAATGAGGAAATCACAAGAAAGCCAACCAAAATCACTAAAAATGAAGACAAATAGAGAGAAGGATGTGGATTGATTCAAAAGACAAAAGGTCAACTTGATTGAATTGCTGGAAAACAAGTTGACAAAGACGTGGGCTAGCCGCCTCCCTCATACAGATCAGATTCCAGAAGCAAAAGGCAGTTACCCCTCTCTATTGATCTTCTAAACAGTTGAACCTTGGCTAACCTGTGCTAATGACTGAGATGGGAGAGATGGTTGTCTTAGGCAGCCTCTATCCTTATTTACAGGGATTACACATTCCAAGATTACCACCATATATTTTCCCTAAACCACTTAACCACAGGGGCAAAATGGTTCAGTTCCTCGCATTGGACGGCCATGGGCCTTTCATGAAGAAGCTTCTCCTCGATGCAAGTTCTCGATGATGCCACGTCTCACCTCTAGCTCCTTCCCCGAGTTTTGAGGCCCAAACTCGAAAACCTTCCGACCACAGTCTCAAGGCCAAAATTGCCAAACCCAGCTGGAGTCGCGACCGCTACGCCTCTTCCACGATCTCGACGGATGTCACCACTCATCATTGATCGCCCGATCAACAAGTGCTCGCACACCAACTGCTATCTTGACTTTGGTCAACACTGTTTACTCTGTCTTCGCATGTACACTTGCTTGTTGATGTCACCAAGTTTCTTGCCGTCCATGGTCCATCCTCTAGCTCTCAGTCCAAGCCTCCACGTCCATCCTTCATTGCTACCTATGCAACGACATGAACTCGCTTGACCTTCTCCATTGTCATTGACTGTATCAATGCTCAAGATCTACACATCACAAGACAAAAGACATGTTGCACACACCACTACTCATGCCATGGTTAGTCTCAACAATAAACCAAAGCTTGATTATCTCTTGTCAATCATTCATCATCCCACACATGGGCACATATCCACCATGCTAGTCACTAGTCTAGTACAAATGATCGATGATCTCCTGCTACCATAGAGTTTCTATTGGAAAAACTTGCTTATGTTTCAACAACAAGATTACATCGAGTATGAAAGCAAATAAACATATTGAGCACATTATTGTTCCATTATTTCCTACCATGCTTGGCAAAAAAGGCATGTTGAGATCAACCAAGACCTTAAACTTGTTAGAAGAAAAGGAACCACATGGATTTCATCCACAAAACACCACAGGGCACAAAAAAGTATTGTAATGATTACAAATGGATCAAAAACAATGGATGTCCTATTAAAAAGACCATATATTGTCACACATAAGCATGATTGGTAGAGAACTATAACCCAAAGACTGATGAGGTTGTACTGTTTACAAATGGATCAAAAACAATGGATGACATAATAAAAAGACTATATATGGTCACACCAGACCATGTTTGATAGAGAACTATAACCCAAATACTGTTTTGGCTTGCATTCCCTATTTATTCATTGTCTCCCTCTAGCTCATCACATGTAGCTAAGAATACGAGGCACATATGAAGCCTTGAGAGGCTTTACAATGTATTCCTCTGCCCCTCCTTCAAGGCACCTGGATAAGGAAAATATAAATAATTTGGTTACATAGATAACATGTGTTTCACTCATGCAATACTTCATTGTTTTGCCTTTACTCACTCAATGATTCTTTCTGGGACGACATCAGTGCATGTAATCACCACTGGAATGTGCTTCAATTTTGGTGATTCCTAGATTGGAAACAAGTTTGTTATAAGTTATTTGTGTTTTAAAATACTTAGGCATTAGAATAAATATTAAACTAAAATACTATGTCACTAATCTTTGATTAAGATTATAAATGGCCAAACTAAGATTTACATTCACTTCCCTAAGCAAATCATAGCCAATCATATATGGCATGTAGTAGTCAGTCAAAATAAGGTCCACATGACCATTGTCCTATATGTTCAAAGTTCATGGTGTTAACATGTCAAATATAGTAAACAACCACAACAAAGAAGTATAAAGATAGATATAACAATATTGACATACCGCATCCAAGAATTCCAAGGCTTCCATGGCACCTTCCGCAACAATTACTAAAGAAAAAAAGTACACATTTACACACAAAGAACAATGGATCATAGTAAAATAGAAAGATGTTGCGTGTTGTGTTTTTACTTTCTATTTAATTTATGATGTAGTTCAAGGTGCAGATGATTGCAAGGGAATACAAATACTGGTATCATATCTAAGATAATATTATAGAAACATTCTCTATTGTTAAAAACAATATGTGAAATCACATTATTAGAACAGTAAGTCAAAACTACTCAATAATTATTTTAAAAACTCATAATAATAACCTGGATACCTCGAATGTTGAAACTATTAAGGATAGTTGATGGAACAAGGCAATCAACACAGGAATTATCCACAACAAGAACATGGGGAGTTTGAGTGGCCATGGAACTAGCCACACAGATTCTGTGTGTATTAAACTTTGGTATAGGTAGTTTGGATTACAATGTTGTGTCCGGTTGAAGGTAGAATAGACTTGTTTATGTAGTAAACCATGAATAACTGACAATATCCTTAAGAAATAACTATATCCTTAAGATAGAAATAACAATATCCTTAAGATAAGGAGCCAGCAAATAGTAGTAGGATTTGGCTATCATGTCTTATGACACAACAAGATGATCTATCATTTAGCAGTAGCTAGATCCACCTACCACATCTTGAAATGTGAAGATTGAATATATCTTGCATATTGGTGCCTACTACATCTGCGTATCTATCCCTAAAGATGCACTCAATATTGAGCAACATAGAAATAATAAATAATGGCCCATGGGATGGGAAAATGCTCATGAGGTGCTAAGGCAAAAACATACATATTTATAGAGTAACTTGTGGGTTTATTTTGATATCTTTAAGATAGAGAATCAATCAATAGTTGTCGTATATGATTGTCATGTGATATGGCACAAGAAATATTTAAATCTTTATAATAGAAATATCATCAGACTTTGAATTCCATTTTGTACTCACCAAGTAGAATTATAACCACCAATTGTGACTAAAATATGGACAAATACACTATGAAACACATATAGGCCCCAATGTGGAGATTATGGGGCACTACTACATATTGAGCGATCACCGTCGCCAGTTTCATTGCCGTAGAAGACAGAAGCGACGGTGCGATGCTTCCACCATGGGTTGGATCGATAGCGAGGCTAGGAAAGGAATCAAACCAGCAGATGAAGCTTCTAGCACCGATGGTTGAACCATCATTGTGGTGATTCTAGTGGGGTTGAATTCCACCAACGTATGAAAAGCTGAGCCGACTGGGATATACGTTATGGCCGCCGGCCCTTACATGACACCGGCGATAAATTCATCATGAGTGTTGAATGTCCCAACTTTCAACAACGTCTCACCACTTCCGCTGGGAACCAATATACCTCATCTTCCCTGCTGCCTATGCCTAGATCATGCATCTTAACTGCTCCTTTCTGCTTACCCATCTTCAAGGTTGGCCTATTTAAGCCGAGTCTGGATGCACTTAGCCTCATTCCACACACTCTTCCTCCTTCAATCTTTTAGAATAGATATAGGATGGATACACTCTTCCTCGTCCTTGCTCTCCCGAGCTATGGCCTAGTACACTAACCGTGCAACATGCTGACACAGGAGAGCATCTTGATGATTGCACATCTTCTTTCTAGATCTTCTGTTAAGAGAAGATGTGCAATCATCAGGATGCTCTTTTATTCAGCACCTCCATATTCGATAGCGGCGTTGGGAGAAATACTTCAAGATTGGGTGCTTTATATTCCATCTTGAAGCTCTCATGGTGTTGACAACGTTTTTTAGCACGTGTCAAGATAATCAAAGTGGGCTAATCGGCAGAAGAAAAGTTATTATGTATGTTGATAGCCGATAAAAGACAGCTTGTGGAGAAGGCTACCGATGGATGGTGGCGGCGTATGGAGAAGCTAGGTTGGATTGGGGTGTTGCCGATAAGGTTAAGAGTATTATTGCCGATGTCGATAAAGGAGGTTTGAAGACTGCTGCTGATGAAATAGGAAGTGTGTCGATGAAAGAAGACTTGAAGGTTGTTGCCGATGAAACAGGGAGTGTGCCGATGGAAAGGAGGTCGATGGGAATTCCATCGTAATTTAGGCGGACAATGGAATAAGATAGGAATTAATTTTCTTTTCTATGTTTATTAGAGTCTGATTTGTATAAGAGTCATATGTTTCTTTAGATTTGGATTTAGTGTCGTAGTCGTATTTGGTTACGTCTCTGTAGATCAGGGTATAAATATAGAGTGAAGGGCAATGTAATGAGGAATCAATCAATATAAAAAAACCAGCTTTTACTCTTATTTACATCTATTTACTTTTCGCCGACTTCGTCAATTTACATATTTTTTTCCTTTTTTACGAGTTCTCATCGATTCGGCGAGTTGCATTGCTTCAGTGCAATCTTCGACGATCCTCGAGTTCCGCGTGAGTACCTCTTGGCCGTGACTTCCGGGCGTATCGCTGTTGTCAGGACCAAAGTGCTCATATCTTTATCCTTGTTGATTAACAGGTCAAATCGACTAGCACGCTTTGGATATCGATTTCGGGTATTAGCCCTTTGTGTTTGCAGATCCACTTTTGCATCAACACATCTTTTGGCACGCCTGGTGGGATCAGATCTGATCAATATGTTCAATCCTAAGATCGATGCGGGGAACATCATCGCGGTATCAGAAGAAGATCTTAAGGAAGAACAGAAGCAGGCTATGGAAAAGGCTATAGAAGAATACAGACAGCTTTGCTTGAAGTCAATCAGCTTGAACAAGAGTGGACAAGTCATCTAGAAGCAAGATTTGTCGTTGCCTCGGCAAGTTACCTTTGATTCTAATCCGGGTAAACTTCAAGAGATGGTTAATTCTGCAGTAAATCATGCTTTAATTAATCACTCTAATGTGTTGTCCAATACTGTTCATAATGCTGTGGTTTGAACTTTCAAAGAAGGGCAAGCATCACCGCATTACGTTGGGCCTGCCTATCATCAACCAGAGTCAGCATCTGTTATTACTTCATCGGCTCCCCCAGCCGTTGTGGGTACAGAAGTTTCTTTCCCTCCAGTATTAGCAGGCTTATCTAACGTACAATCTACACCAATGCGATCAGATTCAGTATTATTAGGACGAGTTCAGCTTAATACAGATCTATCGGCATCGGCTTTATCAGGCCCTGTGCCACAAAATAGCCAGACTCCTGCTAATTGGTGGGGATACGGTATGCCTCCAGAGCCATCTGCTTTTAACCCTGGGTTACCTCAAGTGTTTAACACATCAGGAAAAACTCCTATGCTATCGGCTGGTTCGCCGATAGCTCAAGTGCCTCAATATACTATAGCAACTACTATGCAACCAACTCTAGGAAGTTTTCAGATGCCTTTGGGTCAAACATCTAATTCAAGTCCATCGGCAAACTTGTTACCGATGCAACAGAAGGCTCCTGCTGTAAGTCAACCTAGAGTCCAGTTCATGCCTCAAGCTGGTTGTAATTATCCAGCAACGCCAGCAAATTATCAGCCATCGGCAAATTTTGTACCGATGAACGCTAATAATAGTTGGTCAGGGCAGTTTCCAACTCAACATACAGTTCAGCCAAATCAGCAAGTTGCAGGGATTCATCAAGGTCATATGCAAGCTGGTTTTTAGAATCAAAGCATCGGTAGCTCAGCCGATGAATCCTTTCCAGCAGGTTAATGGACCACAAGTAATGGGAAATATGCCGATTGCTGGAGATCGTGGGCCATAAAGATATGCAGAGGGATATCAGCAGATACCTCCTATAGAAATTCAGTCATATCGTCAACAAGATGTTGATGCTTTTTGGGCCGATAAAATAGCAAAGATTATGAAGGATCAGTTTGGGATAAAACCCAAGGTCAATACTTATTCTTATCGGACTCCATATCCTCCGGCATATGATTTAATTCCTCTTCCAAATCGGTATAAGGTACCAGATTTCACTAAGTTCTCTAGGCAAGATGATACATCAACCATGGAACATGTTAATCGCTTCATTATTCAATGTGGAGAGGCAGCTAGTAGAGATGAATTAAGAGTTCGTTTGTTTTCGTCATCTTTGTTTGGATCAGCATTCACATGGTTTATTTCATTACCGCCAAATTCTATTATTATTTGGGCTAATCTAGAAAAGCAATTTCATAAATATTTCTTTGCTGGAGTTCATGAAAAGAAGCTTACCGATTTGGTAAAATTGAGACAGCGTAATGATGAATCGGTGGAAGGCTTTGTGCAAAAGCTACGAGATGTGAAAAATTAGTGTTATAGCCTGGTACTGGATGATCGGCAACTTGCCGATTTGGCTTTCCAAGGATTGTTGCCACACCTTAAGGACAGATATGCTTCTCAAGAGTTCAAAAGCCTAAGTCATCTTGTGCAAAGGATTTCTGATCAAGATACTAGAGTTTTTTAACGCAAAAGGAATTGGAACAAGAAGGTTTCATTTGTCGGAGAGGTAGAAGATTCAGATTCAGATGAAGAGCCAGTTATCGGTTTGGCTGAGTGGGTTAAAAATAAAAAGCCGATATCGTGTCCCTTTGGTCAAAAAGAGCCAGAGAAGTTTACTTTCGACATCACCAAAGCCGATAAGATATTTGATCTTCTGCTTCAAGAGGGCCAGATTAAGCTGTCACCTAATCATGTGATCCCATCGGCAGAAGAGTTGAAGAAAATGATGTATTGCAAATGACACAATGCAACTTCACATAGTACAAATGAGTGCAAAGTGTTTAGGCAACAGTTACAATTAGCTATTGAATCTGGGAGAATTAAATTTGGTAATTCCAAGATCCAGAAGCCGATGAAAATTGATCAACATCCTTTTCCAGCAAATATGTTGGATGCTGAAGGAAAGACTAAGGTGTTGACATCAGAAGCTGCTGAGAAAAACGCATCAGTGGATCCCCAACATCGGATAACTACCGATGATGCAAAAAGCAAGGGGCTACTAGGAGAAAGTAGCAATTCTGGAAAGCCTCCTCGATCTGGCATTGTGATTACCCATTGAAGGCAACAGGAGGGCTGGCGTCAGCGAAGGGACCGATATCGACAATAGCAAGAAGAGAGACGCCGAGAGGAGTGGAATCGGCATAAGGATCATTGGAGGTGTCCGTTTTTTATTCATTGTTGGGAAGAAGATATTAAATTACCTACTGTTGAAAATTGCCCAGAGTGCAATGGTTATTATGGAGTTAATCGTTCAGAAAGGAGGTTTCAACCTAGCAATCAAGGTTTGTCCATCAATGAGCCGATCAGGGGTAAAGCATCAGTACATGATCGGCTGGGGGGCAGGCTTAGTGTATATGAGAGGCTTGGTAAACACGCTGCATATTTTTTGAGGAACCAAGAGGAGCTTGAATAGATGGCAAACGCAAGAGTTCCTGATGAAGAAATATTTTACAGGAATCCTAATATACGTCATGTAGAGTCAACTAGGACCTATTATCAGCCAGTTTGGAAAACTAAACTTCCTCAATGGTGTCCAGAAGGTTTGACAAAGACACAGAAAAGGAGGATGCAGCGAGAGCGTCAAGAGGACTTATACCGAGAAGAGAATTCCTCCAATGAGAGATCTGGTAATCAGCAGTGGCAAATAAAGCACAAAAATAAAGGCCCATCGGCAGATGTCAATATGGTGTTTATGTTGCCGATGGAATTTTTGGCACTCCCTGATAATGAGGAAGAAGTTGTTTTCTCTGACCAAATAGCTCAATTAACGCTAGATCCAATGATGGTTGTTTTTGAGAAACCTGCCGATGATGAGAGACAACATCTCAAGGCTTTGTTTGTGAAAGGCAGAGTTGATGGGCAGCCTGTATCTAAGATACTTATTGATGGAGGAGCTGCGATTAATATTATGCCTTATGTGATGTATCGGAAACTTGGTAAGGGAGATCAAGACTTAACCAAAACCGATATGATGCTAAAGGATTTTGAAGGCAATGTGTCACCGGCTAAAGGTGCAGGTTATGACTGATTTTGTCACTCAACACTGCAACACAGTGGACTCTCTGGAGATTGCTCCTTGGACACTTTTCTTCGATGGGTCTACATGTGGTGAAGGAGCAGGCATCGAAATTGTGTTAATTTCCCCTCAGGGGAAGAAGTATGAGTTTTCATTGCCGATTGTTGCTACATCAACGAACAATCAGGCTGAATACCAAGCTTTGATAAAAGGGTTAGAATTGCTTAAGGAGATACGTGCCGATGTTGTTGAAATTTTTGGTGATTCTATGCTAGTTATAAATCAGTTGGCTAGAATTTATGAATGCCGAAGTGAAGTTTTAATTTCATATTATGATAAATGTCTGCAATTGTTGAAAGGGTTTAGGAATTTTCATCTAGAACATGTTTCTCGATTGCATAATGAAGAGGCTAATTGGTTAGCTCAGCATGCTTCAGGGTATCAGCATATTCAAGAAGTATTAACATCGGCAGTTGATACCGATGACTGGAGAAAGGAAATTGTTAATTATTTAAAGGATCCATCTAAAAAGGTTGAAAGACGTATAAGATTCCAAGCTACCAAGTATGTGCTCCTTGATGATGAATTATATTACCGTACCATAGATGGAGTGTTACTCAGAAGTATTAGCATTGATGAATCAAAAAGCTTGATGGGTGAGATTCATGAACGAGTATGTGGGGCTCATCAGTCGGCTTTCAAGATGAAATGGATGATCAGAAGAAATGGATATTATTGGCCGACTGTTCTCGAAGATTGTTTTAAATATTTTAACGGATGTCAGGAATGTCAAAAATTTGATAATATTCAAAGAGCACCCGCATCGGCTATGAACCCTATAATTAAGCCTTGGCCGTTCCGGGGTTGGGCTATTGATCTCATCGGTCAGATTTATCCACCATCGAGTAAGGGGCATAAATTTATTTTAGTTGCTACCGATTATTTCACAAAATGGGTTGAAGCAATTCCTTTGAAAAAGGTGACATCGGCTAATATGATTGATTTTGTGAAAGAGCATATTGTTTACCGATTTGGTATTCCTCAAACTATCACTACCGATCAAGGTACCATGTTTACATCAGGGGAATTTGATGAGTTTGCTGTGAGTATGGGGATTAAAGTTTTAAATTCTTCTCCATATTATGACCAAGCTAATGGTCAGGCTGAGACTTCTAACAAAGGAATTATCAAGCTCATTAAGCGCAAAATTAAAGAATATCCTAAGAGGTGGCATACGGTATTAAATGAAGCCTTGTGGTCGTATCGGATGTCATGTCATGGTGCAACCAAGGTAACACCTTATCAGTTGGTATATGGACACGACGCAGTATTGCCTTGGGAGATTAAAACTAGCTCTAGGCGAATACATTCTCAAGATCAATTGACAGCCGATGATTATGATACCCTTATGAAAGATGAGTTGGAAGATGTGGTAGGTCATCGGTTAAAGGCTTTAGCTAGCATCGAAGAGAATAAGAAAAGGGTAGCCAGATGGTATGACAAGAAGGTGAAGATAAAGGAGTTTGTCGATGGGGATTTGGTTTGGAAGTTGATTTTACCGATTGGGACTAAAAGTTCAAAGTTTGGCAAATGGTCGCCTAATTGGGAGGGTCCATATCGGATAAATCAATCTGTTCCTGGTAATGCATATATACTCGAAACCCTCGAAGGGGTTGTGTTTCCCAGAGCATTAAATGGAAAATATTTAAAGAAATATTACCCTAGTATCTAGGTAGATGCATAAAAGTGTAATTGTCGATAACAATCCTATCGGCTAGAGTTAAACAAAGTATCAATGTGTCATTGCCGATGCACTAGATAAGAATTACAAATTTAACAAAGATTGGATAGCCGATATTGCACGCAGGCGAATCTCATCGGCTTCCTTCAAATCTTTAGCGTCTTCATCGACAACCCCCTCCATAGGCTTGAGTTTCTTTTTCAAGGCCAAGGCCTTGTGAGCTTGGACATCCCTTTCTTGCTGAAGGGCTTTAATGACGTCAGGAAGCTGGTCTTCTTCTTGCCTGGCATGAGTTAGGGCTGTTTCAACTTCTTCCAGTTCAGCTAGAAGAGCTGCTCTCTTTGCCGATAGATCTAGGATCTTCTGCTTAAGATCGGCACCTGAGGTCTACAAGTTGCTGATGCTTTCGTG
Organism: Saccharum spontaneum; assembly: GCA_022457205.1. Classification (NCBI taxonomy): domain Eukaryota; kingdom Viridiplantae; phylum Streptophyta; class Magnoliopsida; order Poales; family Poaceae; genus Saccharum; species Saccharum spontaneum. Next base: position 16,121,263 of record CM039606.1, read on the forward strand.
CTTCTCATCGGCAGTTTGTTTTAGCTGCAGCATCTCTTCCTTGAGCTGGGCTTGGGCTGCTCTATCGGCGATACGGTGAGCAGCCCGTTGATATTGAAGTTGTCGGCTCTCTAGATGGACTGCTGGGAAGAGAGTTTCTTCAACATCGGCAGGAACTTGGCCACGGATTGTCTTGAAGATGGCTTTTGTAGGATCTGAATCGTTTACCAACTAAGCAGTATCTTGTTGTAACAGATTCAGAAGGGCTTCTAGCTTGGCATAAATTTCTACCGATATCGTCCCCAATGCTAGGGAAGAACTCGCTTCTTCTCCATCATCATCGGAGATGTCAATAGCAAAAGAAAACAAGCTATTGAGAGAATCTTGTTCCTGTGAAGAGGAAAGGAAGACAGAGATCCTACCTAAGGATAGATATGAATATTATAAATCAAATAGGTCAATCGGTTTACCTGCTTCAAGGAGATTTCTTGGGCCTAGCTGGAAGGAGCAGCTTGAAGGGGGCCATGTGAGGGATCGGCAGAGTTGGCCGATGGGATGTCTTCTACGACTTCATCAGTAGTTCACCCTTGGGGTACGATGACCGATGATACATTTTGTACAAAAGGGTCAACTTGTTCAACTACATCGGTTGGTTGACTAACAGGTGTTGGAGCAGATGCAGGGACTGGCATAGATTTCTGTCATTTTTGCTAAGCCTCGGCATCGGTTAAAGCTTTACGCTTTACTTGGGTCTCAGCGACAGTTGGCTGGGGGGCATCGGCACTTGTTGATCGTGGAGCTTGAGTGCCTGGTGTGTTTGCTGATGTGCCCATTTGCTGCTGCAAAACAAGTGTAAGATTGGATGTTTAACAGATAAAATGTAAAGTTGAAAGAATACCTCTGAAGGTTGACTGGAGGTAGTGGTGCTTGGTGCTGGAAGAGTTGTCGATGATGATCCAGCAGCGGCTCTTACTTATGGATGGAACTGGGTCATCGGCCTGTCACAAGAAAGATTAGCTGCCGATATATGAAAAAGGGAAAAATTACTAACTATATGAACTCGTAAAGATCAAAAGAGTCAAGGTAAAAGTAACGGAAGTAGAACGAATCGCTAGGACGTTGAAGTTGATCGCCATTGCTCTGAGGAAGGTGAAGGCGCCGGCTGGGAACTTAAAAGTGATGCTGGAAGGAGCTCTTGTTGATTGAGGTTGCGCGGTTGTTCGTTGAGGTCACCGCCGGAGAGAGAGAATGCCAAAGGTTGGAGTCTGAGGGTAGAAGATGAGCATTCTGGAGAAATCTATTTATAGGCTGCTTGGAGTAGGGGTATTCTGGACTTATCTCTATGCCGCGCGCGTGTAGGTCGAGGTGGTTCAGATGGATATGGTAACTGTTCGCATGACAATCAAGGGATTATACAAGGGATTTGATGGCAAGTGATCATGACTTGGAAAAGATCTCAGTACAAAATCTTTTGATTCTAAAATGGTGGCGTTAATTATGTTAAGATCTTGCCGATGGATTGTTATTTCAGTATCTTAACCATAATTAGGGCAAGAGTAGTTGGGGATTGTGCGATATTTGCTGATATGTGTGAATCAGAACTAGATTTGATGAGATTCAGTAACAGATTATGTCATGCTTGGAGAATGGGTTGAGAAAAATAGGTAAAGGCAAACATTATCTGGAGTAAATTTCGGAGCATCAATGTTTTATACTCCGAAATTGGGGGGCATGTGTTGACACCATTTTTTGGCACGTGTCAAGATAATCAGAGTGGGCTAATCGGTAGAAGAAAAGTTATTGTGTATGTTGATAGCCGATAAAAGACAGCTTGTGGAGAAGGCTGCCGATGGATGGTGGCGGCGTATGGAGAAGCTAGGTTGGATTGGGGTGTTGCCGATAAGGTTAAGAGTATTATTGCCGATGTCGATAAAGGAGGTTTGAAGACTGCTGCTGATAAAATAGGAAGTGTGCCGATGAAAGAAGACTTGAAGGTTGTTGCCGATGAAACAGGGAGTGTGCCGATGGAAAGGAGGTCGATGGGAATTCCATCATAATTTAGGCGGACAAGGGAATAAGATAGGAATTAATTTTCTTTTCTATGTTTATTAGAGTCTGATTTGTATAAGAGTCATATGTTTCTTTAGATTTGGATTTAGTGTCCTAGTCGTATTTGGTTACGTCTCTGTAGATCAGGGTATAAATATAGAGTGAAGGGCAATGTAATGAGGAATCAATCAATATCAAAAACCAGCTTTTACTCTTATTTACATCTATTTACTTTCCGACGACTTCGTCAATTTGCATTTTTTTTCCTTTTTTACGAGTTCTCATTGATTCGGCGAGTTGCATTGCTTCAGTGCAATCTTCGACGATCCTCGAGTTCCGCGTGAGTAGCTCTTGGCTGTGACTTCCGGGCGTATCGCTGTTGTCAGGACCAAAGTGCTCGTATCTTCATGATTGTCGGTTAACAGGTCAAATCGACTGGCACGCTTTGGATATCGATTTCGGGTATTAGCCCTTTGTGTTTGCAGATCCACTTTTGCATCAACACATGGTCAAGAAGCGGATCAGCATCCCTTGACCGTGAGGGTTGCAAGATGGCCCGCTCATGGTGGCGCTAGCCATCGCACACCCATGGGTGGAAAAGAGGCGTGCTGGGCCAGTGCTAGCTCTGGAGTGCAGCAGTGGGAGGAGCAAAAGCGCTCGCAGGTTGTCGAAGGGGCGTGACCGGGGCCGACGATGACTGCTGAGGCGGGAAGGGGCGCGGGCCATCCATGACTATCAAGGTGGGGATGCGTGCAACCAGGGCCAGCCATGACTGTTGAGGTGGGGAGCGGCATGGCTGGGCTAGGGCAGATGCGATCTCAATGGCGCGTGGCTATCGGTGGTCCGCTAAGGGCATGCGTGACTGGACAGTGACAGCGTGGCTGCCAGCGAGGAGCGGTGTGGTGGCCAATGACAAGCTGGTAGACGTGCACAACAAGGAAGAGGAGGGGAAAATAGAACGAAGTTTTTTTTTGTGTAATCAGTGGCATCGTAGGTGATGAGATCCTAACATATGGGTATGTTAAGCCTCAGGATCAATGGTTCCTAACCGAAGAGACCCCCGGCCGACCCCTCCAGGATCGCCCGGTTGCTCGGGGGCTATACCCATCGGGTACGCTTGCGCACACCCTCCGACCAAGAAACCTGGCCGAGCCTGGGCATGGCACAGCCCCCGCACCGGTCCTAGGGGCTTGCCCGGGCTTCAAGCTCGCGATCGACGACATGCTCGAGCTCGAGCCGTAGTTCCTGCCTGGCTTGCGACGCCAGCCAAGGTCCGGGCACAAGAAGACAAGCCCCGAGCCATCGAGGCTCAGGGGCACCAAGACGTCATGCCCTGGGCATGGCCCTACCAGCCAGTTCCACGACAGGGTCATGCACGGGGCGTGACACAAGAAGACAAGCTTCCTGTGGTGTCCAAGTGCTGGGTGTCTCCCGAGCCACGCGTCAGCCCCCGGAGCCGATCTCCGTCGCCACCAAGAATACTCCAAAAGGTCCACCTGGGAGAGGTCGATCCAAGCCGACACTGGCTGACCTGTAGAGTGTTAGAACAGAGTAGTCGAACGACGCCCAAGGCTTCTTTGGCTCCATGACACCACCACAGTCCACAGAGCACCGCTGCAAGACCCTCCTAGACTCTAGCACATGTAGACCATAGACTCATCTCCCAAAACCACTGTGTACCCAATCTATCTTGTTATCTAAGGGATAAAGTCGGACCTAGAGGGGGAGGTCGATCCAAGACAGATCATTCCATTCCATTCCAATCGCTCCTGCTCAGCATCGTGAGGAGGGGCAACCCAGAGAGGGGTATCGAGAGCCCTTTCACCGCATCCTGCCGTCTTCCTCCTCTCTGATGAGGGGAAGGCTCCACCAGCGGTGAGGCAACCTCAGGACTAGTACCGAGCTAACCCCCTACCAAACCTCTCTTTACACTCTGTTGTAACCCCTGATTTTGGGTGCTTTTGAGTATAAGGATCATCAACTGCTGGATGTTGGGCATCGATTGGCCTAAACCAGGATTAACTATTGCGTCCTCTCTGTGATTCTTGTGTTCTTGAGTCCACCTGAGCCACCGGAGACACGTACTCTGACACCGACTCAAACAACTATGCTTGCTGTAGTTTTGATCCCGCGACAGCTGACGCGTCGTAGCTGGCTCTACGGTGAATGGAGCCACCCGCCTCGTCGTCAGAGCAAGCGGCACCACCCCAGACGGTGGTGTTCGCTTCCCCGGCGAGTTCTCCGTCACAGCCGGTGCCTTCGCACTGGGCTAGGTCCTCCATTTTGGGAGCCAAGCCTATGTTGCCAACTACTACGACGAGCTTCATCTGCTCAATGGGGTTGCGCTGGTAGAGAGCGAGTTCCCGGCGCTACCCCCTCCGCCGGGGCCCCTAGGAATAGATCTCGGTGCCACGATCGTCATATCTGTCATGGATCGACCACAGACCGGGCGTGGCGGGTGCATCGCCCTGCGCCTAGGCTAAGCTCTCCCACGGGACAAAGGGGATCCCCTTTCACTCCTCCAACCCACTGAGGCAGGCGGTACCTGCCCTGCTAGGAATCCACCGCCGGTTGGCCAGGGAGTCCTACTGCATTGCCAAGGTGCCGTGGACGGGTGCTCCCCGCATCCACGAGAAGATGGAACACGAGGGAGCTCACCCTCAACGCGACGTGACTCTGCCCCATGATCTTTGGGGGAGGACCGACTTCGCCGCCTCTAGGCCCTCCGGGGTCCTACTTTACGGGGTCAACATGGTAAACAGGGCGCCTCAACGTCTTCTCTACTAGTCAGAGGTGCCCATCACCTTCGGTTGCCAAGACTTCCCTCGGCACTTCCTTAGCCCAGGTTGTTTCCTGCTCGTTGTTGGTACAAATTAACGCATACAAATAAATTCGCAAGCGCATGGATATCACTGTAGCTTTCACCTAGAGGTATTCCAAGTATCGTATCCACAGGGAAATGTGTGAGACAAACTATGGTCTAACTTAACAAGGGGGTGGTAACTAGGTTATGGTTTAACTTAACTAAGAGTAGCAACAAGGTTAAGATAAACAGGAGCATAGAGAGGATAACTGAGGTTCTCTAATTCTAATCTTGGGTAAACTATGTCTTCTACTGTTTAGCTAGGGACATTACTAAGGAAAGACACCAACAGATGATGCTTTCCTTCGCAACCGAGTCCTACTTGGCCTACAAACGGGAGGTGGACAACAGAGGATTCAACGAGGCTATAAGAGTCACCCTCATGAGCTACCACCAATCTGGAACGTAGGGTGCATCCATGATTAACCTAAGTCTAAGCACCATGCTTACACTTATGATTAATACTTTACTCCCCATAGGAAGAGAATAAAGCACTCAAAAGAGTCACAATCCTGATGAACAATATAAACAAACGCTTACTTAAACCAGAAGTTGATTACCATAGGAATATCAGAAGCAAGCTCAGGTAAAACTTAGATCCGCCAAGGTACAAGCCATAGAGAGAGCACTAGCAGGCCGGCACCTCCTACAAACTCTTCCCTCACTCTCTATCTCACTATTTTTATTCATAAGACTAGATCCTATGGAGAACTAATCTTCTCTTGCATAGCTAGCTCTAATCCTAAAGATATGAAATTGGGTTTCAGGGATCTACTGAGGGAGGGGGTAAAGGGCTGTTTATATAGGGCGAACCTTGCAACGTGAGCCCTTGGATCAAACTGACCTAAGGAACGTTGAAGATGTAACCTAGGAGGCGGTAGGAAACTGACATAGCAGCGGGGAGACCGACAGGTGGGCCTAGGGGCCAGGTGGCCTGCAGGTGGGGCCGACCGGCCCCACATGGCAGAGTCCTGCCTCCCACCTCAGTGTGGTGTCCGCTGGAGTCCTCTAGAACCTTCCCACGTAGGTTTCACGGTGGAATTGCGTTATTAACTCTAACATGTAGGTCCGCCTTGACAGTTTTTTGTTAAACCCTACAGAAATCATAGATTCACCAAAACTCAGAATTTGTTAGTTTAAACCCTAAACCTTTGTTGATGATCTTATTTATGCCCTTATACATGTTTCTTTCATGGTTTAATTTGGTTGTTAACTACCATCAACAAGGTCCCCCAAGCTTAACCATTGATAGTCCCTTAGCAAAGCTAAACTCAGCAAAATCGGATCAGGAGTTACTACTATGCTTTCACGCCTCAAGAGTACACATGCGTTCAATCAAAAATTTTCCTCTGGATTAGAATAAATTGATTTGACTTTCAAACTTACCCATATTACCTTCAACCATGGGGCTTCTTAGCCTTCACTTGGGTCAAGTTTTTTTGTTTCACCACTATTTTGAAGTTTTTATAAGTTTTCAAAATAAAACTGAGAGATTCCTTTATATAACACTCTCAAGTCTCTCAATATATGTGGTATTTGTGGATCCTCACCAAGGCAGTAAAGATGTTATGCCTTTTTCTCTTCCTACTACTAAGTCTTATGTGGAGTTCATAGGTAGGGAGAAAGCTAGAGCATACTTGCAATGCATATATTGTAAAGTCAAACATTGGATCCAAAGAGAGTTAAGTCATACAATCAAATCAAGATGCGCATATGTGTGGATTTATGGTGTATATATATGGTGGCTAATCCTAATTCTACTTTGCTCCTTGAAAACATATCTCTTTTTTAAAATTTAGAAACATTTACTAGAAAATAGGGGCTATCTTATTCATCTTTTTTCAGACGGGCATCTAAGTATCCATTGTTTTAGATATCTCGGACACTTGTCTATTTTTTCTCAAATCTTTTTTTCTTTTTTTTCTCTTTTTTTCTTGAATAACTTTTGCATAGCCCCATGTCTCTTTTCTGCAGCAAAACTTTGAGAGAGATATCAACAAGAATTTGGAGCATTTATTTGGTAGATGGAAACCTAACCTGTTTTTGTGTTCACCCCCAGTGTAGGAGTAGAATATTTTTGGGTGGATCTAGATGGAAGGCATGTTTTTGCGCCTATCCCCAGTGTAGGAGTAGTGCATATGTGGGTGGTGTGTACGTGATCTTGATTTTAAGGGCATGACAAGCCTCTCATAAGGCATCAACAAAGCTTGATAAAACTCAATGCAAAAGCAAACAGCATATATATGGAAGTTTTCCTAGCCTAAATAACATGTATGGTTCTAGTGGGAATTCAAACTTTATCATACAAGAACTCATCATATAGCATCTTTTTGTTTTTCAAAAGATAAATCTCCAAAACTTTAGTGTCACTTGGAATAAGATAAATAGCAGCTCAAACCTTCTCATATTATATCCATCAATTACCTAGACCTAGATCAAGCATATACTACCCACGAGTTTCAAGTTCAGAGTAAATCCTTATAACAAAACAATCTTATCTAAAACTCGAGAGAATTCAAGGCTAAAAACTAGGTACTTGAAAGGAATTACAACAGAGCAACTATTCATCATTTCCATTTAAGAGATTACTCTGTGTAACACCCCAGGCGCCACAAAAGCCCAGGATGTCACTAACGTCCCTTCCCTTGTAATTTCTGCTGTGTAGGAGGTGTTAGGGAAGGAGAGGGCTTTGTGGGAAGAGGAGGGGGCGTCCTGGAGGTCGAGCAGAGGGAATGGGGAAAGGGAAAACATGTTTTCCTGCTGCACGCTTCCTCTCTATATGGTTTAGGTGATAGGGACAAGTTGGGCTTGAGATGGGCTGCCACATAGCGTGGCCTAAGTTTACTTGGACCCCTCTAAAGCTATTTTTCCTTTAATTTTGTTTCTTCTATTGGGTATTACAATTTTTGTTTTGGGCATTACATTCTACCCCCCTTAAAAAGAATTCGTCCTCGAATTCAGCCGTTTCTATGACATCTTCCAGAAAGATAAACAAAACAAAACCACAAAAACAAAAATCATAATCCCTATAAGATAGCAACAAGAAAATGCAATGTGATGAAACAATTGCCATAACATCATATGTTACAAGACTTGATCTTAGAGAAGCCTTTTCCAAACATGTTCTATAATAATAATAACATAGAGATCAACTAAATGTATTGGTATTGTGGAAAAGGTGTCCAAATCACAATCCTCCTTTGTACTTCTTGAAGAGAAACTACTATGGAGCACTGAACTCCATTGGAATACCAGTAGTAAAAGGATATAGACAATTATTTTCGCATCGCTCAACCACAAAAACACAAACACCTCATGGAGAGCAAACAAAAGATAATAGAAAAATAAACCATGTATTCTTTTAAACTTAAGTCCAAGCACGTGACTTGTATAGGCTCCTCGGGTCAACTCCACTTTAGTGCCGAGAAAAACACATGGGCACTGTCCTCATTTGATAAACATCTAGCACAAAACTATATTTATCCATTTACCCTAAAAATGGTATGTGATATAAGTAATATCCTAGATTGGTCTTCATTAGAAAGTATACAACTAGGCACCACAACGTCTAAAACCATGCCTCCTATAAAAGCCAAAACTACTTACTTTCTTCCATCCTAAGCTCACTTAATGAATGAAACAATCACATTAGTGAACTACAATTGTCCAAACCGACTAGTATCAACATAGGATCTAAATTGATCATCAAACAATGTTACAATACATACAAAATCTTAAATTATCCTTTTATCAACCAAAAGAGGTAAAGAAAAAGATTTCTCACCAACCAATGCCTCAAGCTTTGTTATGGCGGCTGCTATGGTGGATACTAGGTTTGAGGTTGCGAGGGAGAGACAGAGTATGTAGCCGATGGAGATTTATAAAATATTCCGACAAAGAAGAAAATGTACAAGGCATGTTCGGGGGCACTACCACATGTCTTAGAATAATGCACTCCATACAAATACTCCAAATACCACTCATAAACAATATATGAAGCGTCTCTACATTTAAACCAAGAACCGGCGAAAACAGCCCCACTTGACCCCAATAAAACAGTAGCAGCGTTGTTTGTGGTTTTTATATCTTTAAAACTGCAATAGAGATCATAACAAGTAAATATTCCACAATAATCTACACAAAACAAGCTACAACTTTGATATTGAAACAAACTTCAAATGTCACCGGCTAATATTTCTTAAAACAGCCTACAAACAGACAGACATGTTATGTCTTTAACAGCAGTGACATTTTTAACCAAAAACCCTATCTCCCAAATTGTCCAACCAAAAATAGAGTTTAAATCTTAATGCAAAGGTCATACAATATACTACAAAGAAATCCACGTGCACTAGACCAAATTGGCCTCGAAGAAGTACTAAACCAACATCCAAAACTGAACATCAAAACTGAGCTGTAATTTGGTAGTAAACTAGGACAGCCAGTTCAAAAATTCATAACTAGACATATATTGGTTCAAAAATTATAAACTTTACAAATCAGGAAATCTTAATTAATATTTTATATATTTCATGTTATGACATTTACAATTTGAAGAATCTAAGATACACAAAACAAAACTGCGGCACCATTGATCATTTCTGATTACTAAACAACAACAGAGAACTAAAACAATCATAACTCAAGATATACTGATTCAAAGTTTGTGCTCTTTAACAATATAGAAGGCACATGAAATTACCTACAGCTTCCATTTAGATTATTCCATGATATTTAAAAACTAAAGATATGATAAAACTGAATGCATCTAATACTGCACAGAGTTTTGACAGCACAACTACATAGAAAACAACGGCAATATCTCCCAACCACAAGGGATATAAAGGTGGTATTTATACAAAAAGAAAGCTATTGAAGTCTACTACTAAAATATAATTTTTCTATGATTTTTAGGCACATAAAAATAGCCTTAAACAGTGCATAAACAACAACTACAGATTCTGAAAAACAACATGACTTAATTATGAGATTAGAACCCTAACCCCATCCACTAATCCAACGAACTAGGTAAACCAACATAGATTTTCCATCTAAATAGAAACATGATCTTACCATAAACAGCGAGAAAGATGAAGAAGCACAAAGATTGCTCTTCTATTTCCCATCTCTCTCATAGCGATTCCGACCGCTACCTTATAACCACTTCACGCTTCATGACACACAAAATGTATTTTGGGGTGTTACATTCTAACCCCCTTAAAAGAATTCATCCTCAAATTCTCTAAATGAGAGCATAATGAAAATAAAGATACTAACAAACAAAAAACACGTGAGACAAAAATATCAACACCACACTTAGAATACTGCAAAAACCTGAAGCCACAAACACTTACTTATTTGGCCAAATAAAGTAAACAAGTTGAACATAACATATCGAGCATACCCACATAAAGAATGAGACTCAGTTCCATCAAACAACACCCACATCTAAAAGATCAAGTGCAACTACTTTCACCTCATCGAACAACTTGCAGATTATGCTACACATGATAGGCTCACCAAGTGTCAGATCAAGAGGATTAGATCAACCAAGTACAACTTTGCACTCATGCACCAGCAAGTAAAAACGACCTCTAGAGCTTATTGACTACATCACTTAGTTAATAGAAAACATACTCGCAACCATGGAGTTGACTTGAAGGCAAATTATAACAAAATCATCATGCCATGGAGCACAATAAAGACAAGGCTTCTAGTAGACACTTCACCCCAAACATTACAAAGCGCAAACTCACATGCCTGGATACTAGGAATTAAATAACTAGCATGCTTCCTACTTGAAAAACACATGATTGCATTTATAACCTCAGTACCACGTACAAATGGCGTGTTCTTCTATCACTAAAATGTCTTATGATCTACACAAGGTTGCACCTACATCACAGGGAAAAAATCGTACACCATTCTAGGGTCAGGCTTAAACATCGAACACCAACATATAGGACAAGTCACACAACGATCCGCCAATCAATATGTCGAGAGAGAATACTAGAGTGCACGGCATGGGGGCCAATCCACCCGTCACTCCACTATTTTCTTCGAATATGGATAGTTGGGTCGCAACCTATCTTTCAGGCAATCCTCACATAGTAGTATAGAAAAAGCATTGTGGGGGCCCTCCACTCCGCCGATCTGCACTACTAGACTATAGCTACTCTACGAGTTTCCCAAAACCTTTTGCCATCAACAAAACCAAAAAGAACATTTTAGCATCCTCATATCTAAAGCACACACAACAACACCACCTTTTATGGTATAGTCATGAATAAACATCATCCTAAAAACTAGATAATCTTATACTTGTAGGAATAAAGAAGCATTATTGTCCAGATTAGGGCGGATTCTGACATCCAACTTTGAACATCTATGTCTAGAGTTCTAGACAACCAAAAGCTATGTTCTTTAACATTTTGGAAAACTTATGAAAAGCACTACAACTCTTTATTTGTCATCAAGAGATGATTCACAAGTTAGCTTACTCAAACAGGTATAACATTGTAGCACAGAGAATTTGTAAAACCTATAACTCTTAGACCTGTTGTCCCAAAATCATGAAATTCTAGGACAAACAAGATATGCAAGTTATCTACAACTTTTGTATTCAACATATCTACAGAAAACATCGTTTGCATAACAAAATTATTACCACAACAGAAACTGCACATCCAGCCATTTTCCACACATAAGTAAAAAAGATCCTCACTTGATTCATTAACAATATTATGTATGTACAAATAATTACATGGCTCACCAACTACTATTTTCATAGTTAATTATCATTAGTCATAGTTAACATAAAAAACACACTATACATGTTTCTATGCATGGAGGTCACAAAGTGATGCATATCTCATTTCCCTTTAATGGACACTCGTTTACCAAGTAGCAAACATGAGCAACACACAAGGAAAGGTAACCAACATAAACATGAAGGAAAGTTAAGCAAAAGCAAAAAACTCAATCTTTAAAGCCATTCATCATATACAAACCCCTACCCACCCTACATGTGCAAGTGTGTCATTTCAAATCTTATATTCCGAGAATCTATAACCTGCTTTGATACCAACTGTAACACCCCAGGCGCCACAAAAGCCCAGGATGTCACTAACGTCCCTTCCCTTGTAATTTCTGCTGTGTAGGAGGTGTTAGGGAAGGAGAGGGCTTTGTGGGAAGAGGAGGGGGCGTCCTGGAGGTCAAGCAGAGGGAATGGGGAAAGGGAAAACATGTTTTCCTGCTGCACGCTTCCTCTCTATATGGTTTAGGTGATAGGGACAAGTTGGGCTTGAGATGGGCTGCCACATAGCCTGGCCTAAGTTTACTTGGACCCCTCTAAAGCTATTTTTCCTTTAATTTTGTTTCTTCTATTGGGTATTACAATTTTTGTTTTGGGCATTACACTCTGAGTCCTCTTTATTTACTAACAACTCTTAAAAATAAATTAAAGCAAACTAGACACTTTTTATTTTGTTTTTGATTTTACTAGATCACACACTATTACTATAGCTATATATATTTATTAAGATAACATTTTTTATTTTGTTTCATTCATCATTTTTTAACTTATTAAAAAGAAATTAAAATTAAAACAAAAGGAGAAAGAATACTTACGTGGATACATGGGAGTGCTTCTCTCCCAAGCTAGCTCTTTTAGCGAGAGTTCGGTGACTTCTTGTGAAGTTCACTGATCGAGTTCCTCGGTTTTCTCTAAAGACGAGGATTCCTATGATGACGCATCTAATGGTTATGTCATCTTCTTTCACCAAACCTGTCTTGGTTTTGAGTTTTAATTTTGGTTTGATAGGTTTCAGACCTTCACTTATAGAAATCGGGGAATCGACTTCCCTAAACTTCGCTTGAAGTGTGTCCTGCTCATAAAGATAAGGTACAGATCAAGTGCATAAGCTCTGTTGGTGGGAAAACACTAATAGAACTAAAACTTTACTTATTCTTCTCTAGCTCTAGGCATATTGAACAAGATGAAGTTGATGTTGTGTGTTTTGTTCAATTATGTCATGGGTGATAAGGTCAAAAGATTGAGCATGAGTGTAGCATTTAAGCACATTTGGCTAAAAGGGTTGAATTGCTTAACCCATGGAAGGATTGTCTATCTGTGAATGATGTATCAATCTTTACATGATTATGACTATCATCTTCCAGAGATAAGATGTGTAACTTTTACCTCATTTGGTTAGAACTATGAAATCAAGAAAGTGGTGCTAGGAACAAGTTTAAAGAACTAAACATGTTGTTAATCAGGTTGGATTAAGTGAAATTGTAATTCAAATATGTTTGTTTCTTATTTGTGTGCCTACCAGAGTTAAGGAAAAACTTTAAATAATGACCATTTACCTTAGAATGTTACCTTTGTCATTGGAGCGTGAGACACCATATGACAAAGGGTAGATGACCCGTGATGGTACTTCCCTTTTACTTGAAGTTTTCCTTTCTTGGCTTGCCTTGCATCTTGAGCTATTCATGAGCTTCTTGTTACCTAGATTGCACCGCTTTCTTTCTTATCCTTTTGTCATGCCATCCTTTGGCTCTTTCATCTTTTGACACCTTGTTAGACCTTTTACTTTACTCATTTTTATGTCTGCAATGGATTAGTGGACAACACATACCCGAAGGAATATACAATTTTAAAGCATAGGTTGTCTATCCAAAATTTTGTAGTCTCCCTGTATGCTAATGAAAAGATGGTGTTTGAATTACTTTAGCATAGATTTTGTTTATCATGTTCTATACAAGCATGGCTCAAGGCAAAGGTAACTTCCAGTTAAAGACAAAGTGAATGATCTTTGATACTTACAGTTCTTTCATCCGTGTTGAATGAGGTATGCAGTTCTCATATTTATGATGAATGAGCTGTGTCTTCTTGTGCAAAGTTATTGAAGTTCGTCATGTGCCTTGCTTCATCTCTTATTTTAATTCATCTCATGACTTACCCAAATTGAATTGAGAGTTTCCTAAGGGGTTAGTCCAAGAAAATAACCAGTATCTACTAAAGCATACTTTTGGCTCAGAAATCAACCTAGACACCACGTCCAATTTGATTTAGGGAGGCATTTTCACCTAAGCACCTTGCTTAATTTAAAAGCCTTTAGAAAGTAAGATCAACACACCTCTTGGTTCAAAAATTAAACTAAATACCTTGTCTAATTTGATTTAGGAAGACAGTTTAAACTAAGCACCATGCCTAATTTAAAAGATGTATGAAAATACTTCAAAACCTATGCATATACTATAGCAGACAAAGGTAGCATGAAAGTATTGTAGAGATTTATTCAAACGAAGATGAAAGAGCATGATTGTTATTGAGCATGATTTAAAAGTAGAGACGACCAAGATAAATTAGCAACATGGCACAAGAGTTTTTAGAGAGGCCCATCCCCCAAGCTTGAATTTTGCAAGGCAAAGTCAAGTTGGATGGATGTGATTCAATGTTGCATGATGATTGGTTAGACATACCTTTAGTCGTCACCCTTCATTCTTTTTGCTTCAAACCTGAAATGGTGAGTGACAAAAATACTCGAAGGAATATTTTCGCAACTATTTCTATGCTCACTTCAGAAGGGCAAAAAGGTGAAAGCTCATGTTATCTCTCGAAAGTGCTTCCTTTAGGATAAAAGCTCATCATTGGGAAACCTTCTAATTGCTCTTCAAGTTGGTGAAGTGGTTTTTCCTCCAGCACCAACCTTTGTGTACCTATCTCAAGATTCACACAACGAGATCTGCAATATTTATGATAAATATATGTATTTACAACCACCCTTTCAAAGTCTTTAGGAACATAAAGTATGAGGGGGTTGAAGATCTCATGTGTGGTAGTAGAGAGACCAATTAATTCGGGAGATTTCTCATTCGAGCATGAATTTGATGAGATGTTCATGATGTAGCTTCCATGTCTATCAATGACATAATCTTCCTTTTCAAGCTCCAAGGGTGATTCTTTATGGATGTCCATAGGCAAAAACTTTGTCTCCATCGTTCTATGCCTATGACATTAATTGGACGTTTTATTATCCAGGATTTCCCATGGATGGGTGTCTCTTGGGTTAGTCTTGTCTAGGACCTCCAAACTTGGATGAGTCATGATTGCAAATGGAATTGACTTAAACTCACCGTTTGAATCTAGGCCAAGTTTAGATTCTACCCATAAGGCTTCGTCCTTGTACATCTAGTTTCTATTAATGGCATATGAGTTCTTCATACATTCCAGCCATTGTCGTAGCACTTCTTGGTCATCCTTTTGGTCTTCATGACTCCTATGCTTTGATTGTCTTAGTGGATTTCTAAGGTCATCATGAGGCTTAGGAGAAAGAGCATAAGAGGGATCATCGGGGTCAAGGATGGGTTGAGAGATGGGTTTAGATTAAACATTTAATGTGGGCATAGAAGGGGAGAGGATAGAAGTGTCTTCTAAAGGGCTTGGCTCTCCTTCTATGGCATCACTAGACATGCCATCCTTAAATTCTTCCTGATGTCCTATATGGGAATAAGGACGATTTCTAAGAGATCCCTTCTTGAGAGGATTTGAATTATATTCACTCGAAGGTCTTTTATGAAGATGAGAATTTAATGTTCTCCCAAAATCAGCCCAAAGAGGTCATCCTTAATTTCAACATGGATTTCCAAAGATGGAATTGCTTCTTCTCTTGAGGAATTTTGGGTATTGGTGATTTAGGATTGATAGCTAAATCTTGAGATTGAAGTGGTTGTGATTTGGCTATAAGAACTTTTTCTTGATCGGGAGATGGTTTCTTCTCTTTCTCGGGGAGTTCATTATGAATGCTAGTGCAAGGAGTCTTTCCACTAATTCTATCAAGGATAGCCCTTGCGTCACTAGTAGACAAATGAAGAAAAGCTCCTCTAGAGGATTCATCAAGGAATTCCATGGAATCCTTGCTAAGACCCATGTAAAAATGTTGAAAGGGCATTGAGGCTGGAATAGCAAGGTTCAGGCCAGTGATGATAAGTTCATTAAAACAATCCTATGATATGCCAAGAGATTCTTCTGCTAGTTGTCTAAAACTTAGAACCTCTTTCCAAAGGCTAACCACTTTAGAGATGGGAAAGAAACGTAAACAAAATTTAGAGAATAACGTTTCCCAATCTCCTTGCATACTTCCTACAGTTTGACTGTACCAATATTTAACTCTTCCCGTTAAAGAGAACATAAACAACTTCCATCTTAAGATTTTGTCACACATGCCAGCGATATGCAATGCACAGGTCTGTTCAAACTCTCGTAGGTGGGAGTATGGATTTTCATTGCCTTCACCCAAGAAGGATTTATCCCGAATCAATTTTATAAAATACAGGGTCACCTCAAAGCCAGGTGTTATGATAGGCTCTGAAGATTTTGGTGGCTCTAGGCTTGCACTCATGGGATTAGCATATTGATACATAGGAGTGGAATCCATGCTAAAAGAAAATGTAAAATAAAAGAAAGAATAAAAGATAAAATGTTAAGCTAGGCTCGAAGTTAATTCAACAACCGTTTCCCCAGCAATGGCACCAGAAAGCTTGTTGGTATAAATTAACACACATAGATAAATCCGCAAGTTCACGAATACCACTGTAGCTTTCACCCAGAGGTATTCCAAGTATCGTATTCATAGGGAAGTGTGTGGGACTAACTATGGTCTAACTTAACAAAGGGGTGGTAACTGGGTTATGGTTTAACTTAACTAAGAGTAGCAACCAGGTTAAGATAAATAGGAGCGTAGAGAGGATAACTCAGGTTCTCTAATTCTAATCTTGGGTAAACTATATCTTCTACTGTTTAGCTGGGGATATTACTAAGGAAAGACACCAACAGAGGATGCTTTCCTTCGCAACCGAGTCCTACATGGCCTACAAATGGGAGGTGGACTATAGAGGATTCAACGAGTCTATAAGAGTCACCCTCACATCATAATGCAGGGTGCATCCATGATTAACCTAAGTCTCAGCACCATGCTTACACTTATGATTAATACTTTACTCCCCCTAGGAAGAGAATAAAGCACTCCAAAGAGTCATGATCTTGATGAACAATATAGACAAATGCTTAGTTAAATCAAAAGTTGATTACCAGAGGAATCTCAGAAGCAAGCTCAGGTAGAACTTGGATCTACCAAGGTATAAGCCATAAAGAGAGCACCGACAGGCCGACACCTCCTCTAAACTCTTCCCTCACTCCCTATGTCACTATTTTTATTCATAATACTAGATCCAATAGAGGACTAATCTTCTCTTGCATAGTTGGCTCTGATCTTGAAGATATGAATTAGGGTTTGAGGGATCTACTGAGGGAGGGGGGTACAGGGCTATTTATATAGGTCAAAGCTTGCAACATGAGCCCTTAGATCAAACTGACTTAAGGAACGGCGGAGATGCAACCTCAGAGGCGGTAGAAAACTGACATAGCAGCGGGGAGACCGACAGGTGGGTCTAGGAGCTGGGCAGCCTGTAGGTGGGGCCAACCGGCCCCACATGGCAGTGTCCTACCTCCTGCCTCGGTGTGGTGTCCTCTGGAGTCCTCTAGAACCTTCCCACGTAGGTTTCGTGCTGGAATTACATTATTAACTCTGACATGCAGGTCCGTCTTGATAGTTTTCTGGTAAAACCCTGCACAAATCACAGATTCACCAAAACTTGTGGAATTTGTTAGTTTAAACCCTAAACCTTTGTTGGTGATCTCATTTGTGCCCTTGTACATGTTTCTTTGATGGTTTAGTTTGGTTGTTAACTACCATCAACACTCGTCGTCGGCCCAATCATCGGATGGACGCGCCTCACGAAGGTGCTGATGGATGATGGGAGCGGCCTGAACATCCTCTACGCCGGCACCCTCGACCGCATGGGGATCCCGAGGGCAAGTCTCCACCCTAGCAGAGCCCCCCTTTTTTGGGGTCATCTGTTGGGTCGAGATGGCAGACTAGAGCGGGTGAATAGTTCTTTCTAAAACTTAATCGCGTCGGCTAAGCGAAACAAATGTAGAAATATAACAATCGATCTAGTCAAAACTACACCCCACTATCTATGTTCACAAGCACCTTATAAAGATCCTAAACGAGCAACTAAGGTGTTGGGCTAGCTAGAGCTCTCCTAACCAATTTTAGGAGCAAGGTCACATAAATCTATGCCACTAGTACTTCAAGCACGAGGGAGCTTCTACACAACTAGTAAGCAAAAGCATAAAGCTCCTAAGCTCACTAGCAATACTCAATAACAAGGCAACTAATGTCAAACTAGAGAGCGCAAATTACTTAGTTACACAAACTAAGCAATATAACTAACAAGGTTACTAAAACCAAATTAGCCATGCAAGGCAGCTACTTCTATGCTACACAAGCAAGAATGCAGCTAGCAAGCTACTAAAGCCAAACTAGTCACAAGAGTAACTACACAAGCATAAGGTAAATGAAAGTAATATGAGCTTGTGTTTCACGGAATGCAAACCACCGAGAAGATGATGAATATAATGTTGACACGGTGATTTTCTTTCGAGGTTCACTTGGTTGCCCCAAGCTACATCCCCGTTGTGTCAACCACTCACTTGGTGGTTTGGCGGCTAATTGGCATCACCTGCCAAGCCCGCACGTCAGGCACCGCAAGAACCTACCCCGAAAGTGAGGGTAGCTCAATGACACGCTCAACTAGAGTTGCTCTTCGCGATCCCCGCGGGGTGAGCACAATCCTCCTCACAAATCCTCCTCTGGAGCACCATACAATCTTCTCGCGTACTTCAATAGAGTCACAAGCCACCAAGGCATCTAGGAGGTGGCAATCTCTAAGAGTAACAAGCACCATCGCCTTGCAACATGATCACCTAGTGGCACTCGATGCAACCTCACGATGCAATTGCACTAGAATCACTCATTCACTCAATCGGATGAACACTATCAATCACAAGTGAGTTGGAGGGCTCCCAAGAACTCTTACGCATGGAAACAAAGTCCCCTTAGATGCTCAACCTCAGCCATGGCTGAGACACCCCTCTATTTATAGCCCAAGGACCAAATAGAGCTGTTACCCCTTCACTGGGTTTTCTGCGAGGCGACCGGATGCATAGTGTAACACCCCTAGTGTTACTTCACACATTTGCATTGCATTGCATAGCATAAACATGGGCATTGACATTCATTCATAATCTTGAAGCAAGCTACATGAAACATACTCATGCAACTAGTGAAACATGCACTTAAAACTAATGCAACGTTGATATGCAACATGATGTTTCATATATGTTGTTCTATGCTTCTATGTGCCATAGCTAGGCTTTGTATGTTACCTTGATGCAAATGTGTGCCTCTTGTCTTGACAAGACTTTATCCATGCTTAGGGTACATAATCTCAACAAAGTTGTATTGAAAGTTTGTGCAAACTCACTTTGCAAGGATAGTTAAATAGGTGTTTAACTTGTTCAAGTTCCTGTTTTGCTTTAACTGCATGAGTGACCTAGAGACTTGATCTGCTTGTACCACCTTAATAAAAGTTGTAGAGCTTTGCTTGTGGAACAAATGTTGTTTTATGTCCCAAGTCTAGTTTTGAGTAGAACTTGTTCAAATCTGGGGCACAAGGCAGCAGCTTGGGGCAGTTTCCAGCACTTGGAATTTTCTAAGACTGACGAGTTGTTTCAAGGTGCCCATGTTCAGTAGTGTATAACTCTCGATCTAGGCTGTTTCAGCTCGAGGGTTCTACAGCAAAGTTGATGCTCACGTGTAGCTCTCCATTTTTGTCAACTACGGTTTTAGCTGAAACACCACGGTTTAGGAGTAACATCACCGAGAAAACACGCTGTCAGTCGGCTTCGTCAGTACTGAATCGAGTTCCACATTTTCAAAATCTTGGCTGTGGCCGACCGTCGCAGGCGCCGCGCACCACGTGGCCTCCATGCGCCGTCGTCGCCCCCACGCGCACGCGATGTAACTCGCTATTTCTGCCCGAGGTCGAGCCGCTCACCCATTCACTCCACCCCTCGCCCTCGCCATTTTCCCCCTCTGCTCTCCACCGCGGCTCGCCATTGCTGCCGTGCCGTCGCTACCGCACAGCTCCGCCTCCGCCGCGCCATTCTTCAATCCAGTGCACACATAGCCCCGCAGCACAGCGCTCTACGCACTCCACCCAACAACGCCTTCTTCCCATGCCCGTTTAGGTGAGAAAAATGCGTCGCCGTCGCGGTTCAGGTTCGCTGGAGCGCTGCCGAGCTTGTGCTCGCCGTGGCCAGCTCTGCTCATCATCGTTCGTCTTGCGACCGTACTCGTCTTAGCTTCGCCGACTAGAGCTAATGCTGGAACCTCCTAGGGTTAGTCGCTACCGCACTGTAGCTGCCGGAACAGGCCGGCGCACCGCCGCACCATGAGCGCCGCCGCTGAGCACACGCGGCCCCGCTCTTCCGGTAACCCCGCACCGCCGTAGATAGGCTTGTTCTCTTCACCTTAGTGTCGTGCTGCTGCTGCACATGCCAATTTGACGGATTGTGGCCGGAATCGGCTAGCATACCTCCGGTCAGCTTCGCCACATCGCCATCGCTGCCGGCGACCCCGCTCCAGTGAGTCTCCGAGCACGCCACCACCACCATCGGGTTCGCGTCATCGAGTAGAGCACGTAGCCGTAGACGATGATGTCGGCGACCTCACCGCCGGCGAGCTATCGCCGGGTCAACGCTGCCTCTGCCCCTGTGTCGCTGCAAGCTGGGCCCGTTGACTACTGCGTCGCGCACGTCAGCGAGTGATATAAGGTTTTCTGCTTTTCTTTTTCTTGTTTTCTTGAGTGAACTTTGGAAAATCCTAGAAAATTGAAGAAAAAACAAAAAAAAAGCCAAATGAGGACTTTTTGGAATCCTTGAAACTAGATCTATGTAATGGAGTGAAAATATGTTAGGTGTTAACAGAAAGTTTATGTTGTTTTTATTTATCTATGGAAAATAGGGATAAGTTCATTACTAAAGTTGCTGTGCTCCAAATGCTCTGAAATTTTGGTGGTATGCTGTTGATACCATGTATGGCCTGTGATAAAAAGTTTAGGGTCAATGCTTGCTATATGCTAGAGTTATTAATTAAACTTGCTCACCCATGTTTATTGTATTTGCACTTTGTATTTTATGCGGAGGCTACTGTGCTTATTCATTTGGTATGAAATTTATGCAGTATACTATTGGATGCATGTAGTAGCTACTGTAATTTTTGGTAGATTTTTCTATGCACTTTTGATGCATGTTCATATTCCCACCTAATTATCTAAATAAATTAAGAAAGGCATGTAAATAATTTATTTAGAGTGGGCCACCATGTTTTCTAATGTTCTTTTGATACATGTTAACTGTTGATAACTTTGGTTTTGCTCAGAATACCTTTTTTTAAACATAAGTTACATATTATTTTGTTGGAGTTATTGATTCTGGAGCAGTTTTGGAAATTAGACTATTAAGTAATGCTAATGATGTTTACTGATAATCTTCTTATTAGAAAAGTTGTAGATAACTTGCTTATCTAGCTTCTATTAAAATTTCATGGTCACAGGCCTTGTGGTTTGAGGGTTACAGCTTTTGGAAGTCTGTAGTTTGACGTGTTTGCTCTCTGGAATTCCAGAGCAGTCTGTGTAGTTGGTTCTGTTTGAGCTAGCTCCTGTTTGAATCAGCCAAAGTCATGAATAAGGAAGTTGTAGATAATTTGTTAATCTTTTCAGAAAGTCCTAATTCATGTATTTTGGAGTTATAGAACTCCAGTTATGATTTTTGCAAGTGACTGCTGTTTAACATTCCAGTGAATGCTTGTTTTCCAGTAGACCTTGTTTGATGCTTGTGTTGTGTGTTGGCTTGCTTTGGCTAATTAAGGTACCTTGCTAGCCGCAGGTGTTAGGACTCTTACAAGTGATGAACTTTTGTATCTTTGGATTGTTAAAACTTGGTAAGTGTGTGTCTACTTTTCTAGTGAGGAGATATGCACCTACTCGGTCAACAAAAGAAACTTAACTAGGTCTTAATGAATGTTGGATCATCATGGCTATCATAAGCATCTCATCATAATCGCATGGTATGATTGTACTTTTTGCATCCCTGGCATTCATTCATGTTTGCATTCATACAGGATCGCCAGAAGGAGTGATGCTACTGGAATTTGAGGCAAAGGAAGAAGTGCCCCCGGAGGTGCCCGAAGGAGAAGGACTAGCAGCTGATTTTCCAGAGTGCCCTGACCACCAGCCCAGCACCTTTCTCAAAGGCAAGCCCCGAAGCATTATAAGCCTCCTACTTTATAAAAGCACTTGAGTATAATTATGTTATATACGTATTGTTGCATTAAGTAATAGGAGTTGGATGCAACTGTTGCTGCATATATATTCTTGTTCCTTGTCCACCATGATATAGTTATATCCCTGTTAGGTCTAGGATCGAAAGTATTGCTTAGCCATGCTTAGATCGGTAGAAGTCGGGTGATTTCCTGTCACCTGCGAGCTATAGTTGGATACTTGATCACAATTGGCTATATTTGCTATCGTGGAACATAACCATGTGTTGATGCAAATTTGGAGACCGGGCGGGTTGTGTCGTTGTTGCTCCTGTCCGTGTCAGTCTTAAGGAATCTTCCCTTTGTAAGACATCAATCGAGATTGAACGCATGCCTCACACTTAGCTGGAAGGATAACTCGTTCTAACCGTGAAGCCTTGTAGAGCTATCGAGCCGGGAATCAATTATAATGTCGTACATGCTGGAGGAAGGAAGGTGTGCGGGGACACAGTCTGACCAAGGGCAGGCAACGGCCTGATGCATCCTGGCAACCGGTTGGTTCTTGAGTATACGGTTTAGATCAGACCCGAGATTCTCGAAAAGTACCAACGGTGACCAATGGCTACCCTTGCAAAGCATGCCTAGTTTGTGTGGGGAAAATTACACCAGCTGGTTAGGAATCGATTCGAATCGCCATCTCTCCTGGATAGTGAGAAACTGGATTGGCCACTTGCACTGTAGTAATGTTACTATAGAACTTGATGATGGTTATAAGGATGAAAAGCCAATATGATATGGTTATTATTGATTGTTTAATCATATTCAAGTGATTGTTCTAGTATATGTGTTAATCTAGAGATGCTCAAATGAATAGGTTAATATGATGCTAAAGGTAACATGCAAGTTCTATGCTTGAGCATTTATGCAAAATGTTGGTCAACTAAGCTCCACTATAAAGCCTTGTATAATCCTTGAGAGTCATTATTTTGGTTTATGACAGGTAAGTCTAGCTGAGTACATTCTCGTACTTAGGGTTTATTCCCTCTTGTTGCAGATGGCAATATGTATGTGGGCTATTGAAAGAACTGCTTCTATCCCGTTGTGGATGAAGAGTAGGACCATGGGCATGGTCACTTCTTAGTTCTTATCCATGATGCTTTTGTTGGTTATGATCAGGGACTGACACCTTACTTGAACTCAATGGATGTGATGTTCCAAACTATTTGCTTCCGCTACTTTATTTCTGAACTCGGTATTGTAATAACTTATGTGAACTCCGATGTATTCGAACTATGTGTGAACTTTATGTAACATGTGATGTGTGTATGCTAGACCATGTATGATCTTGGCTGTATATTGTTGGTTGATTCAAAATCCTTCATGATTTCGCGAACTACCGGAATTATATGGGCTCAAGTATGACGGTTTGATCATTTCAGTGATTGCTTTATGCTTGTGCTCTTATAATTTGGATAGTTCTATTACACGCAGGTCCCCTGCATCTGGTCACTCCGGTGCCCCCATGTGTCCCTGGCCATTTGAACCAGCCGTTGCCGCCAATGGCTATCTCCTGCGCACGCGTCACTGTATAGATCGGACGCAGCGAAGCCACGACCTAACTCTACGTCCCTGTGTCCGGTCTCGCGCCACCGCGTACCAGCGAGCCAGTGACTTCACGCACCGAAGAACTGACCGAGCCAGCATTCTGTCGTTTCCAGAGACCTCCTCGAGCCTCTATTTTATGATTAGGGGGCCTTGCTATTTATAGATGAGCATGTTACGATTGTTCCCGAGTTCTTGCTGTGCACGGCGTACAGATTAGACCTATCAATAATCCCAAGGGAAAAACAAAACAAAGGTTATCTACTTGGAAAAGGCTGATGGCCAGTTGGCTTGCTTCCTAGATTGTCATCACGTCAACACACAGGCCCAAGGAACAAAGGAAATTAATAAAAAGAAAAAATAGATAAGTGTCAACGAGAGAGAATGGTACAAGCCTTGATCAATTAGTAAAGGTTTGGACTGAGATGGACTAAGATGAGAATTAATTATTTTCAGAATTATTTAATTTCATGACTAAAAATAATTCTAGAAAAGTCAAGAATTAGTATTTTTGCCACGAGAAAATACTCTGATGCCTCAAAAGAAATTCAGGATAAATTTTTAGAGATAGATTGAACACCGAGGAACCTAAATAATGTATTTGGAGCTCATGAAAAGATATTCCTAGAGCATCTAGAAATTAGATTATGCTCCTAGAAAAGTGAGGAAAACGATCCAGAGTAAACGGGAAAAATTCCCGAGAAGTTTTGATAGATAGATTGATGGATGATGAACTCAAAGGAATGATTTGGAGCAGAAGAGGAGGATCTTGGGATACTCCATATGAAATAATCAAGATCAAGAAAGCAAGGATTTGATTACAGACAAAGATAGACAACAGACAAACAGACTCACACACAAAGTCAGGCAACAGACAAACATCATGCAAAAGCCCATCAAATTAATTCAGAAAAGTTTGAAAATTCACATTTTCCTATAAGTAAATTAGCCCTAGATCAAACTAAACTTAGTAAATTTTATCCAAATATTCAAACCATTCATTTTATTTAGTGTTTATTTATGCACAACCCAAAATAAAATTTTTTGGGGTGTGACATGACCTCTCTCCAAAGAACCATTCTTGATACTCACTTAAAATAACTAGATTGATTGATCCAAGTGATGGACTTAATTTGATGAGTAACCTTGAATCCTTCTTTGACTCCTTTTTTTCTATCAAATGATTTTCAATTGTCACTAGAACTTAAACTTCATCTTCATCTTGAGTTTGATATTGATCTTCCAATTTAAGTATCAAATGTGTGCCAAGTACACTCCACAATCAAATGATCTTGTACTCTTTTCTTGTCAAGCTTCTAGATTATCTCAAAACCAAACTTAGGTGCCTCAAACACTTATAAATATGATTCCAACTTGAGGACCTTTCAATCAAAGTGACTCTTGATTAATCCAACAATTGTCACTTTTCTAGCAGATTCTATACCCTTCAAAGATAACTCCATAACTCCCAATGTATAGATCCAAATACCACAAAATTTGGTAACTAAGTCATATAGCAGTTGTAAAAATTTGAGCTTCATTTGACATTAAGATTGCTACCAGATTTTAAATCTTCCACCACTGCTATATGCTAAAAACTACTGCACTATAGCTGACAAGATCTACTCCAAAACTAAAGCATCTTTTATCCAATTCTCATAAAATTTGTATAGCATCTTATACCATAAGTCTAGAGCATGCATACCAAATTTGAAGCCAATCCAAATAGATTTGGTCACTCAAACTCAGACTTGATTTCGGCTAGCTCAGATTTTCAATGAATGGTATATTTCTATATATTGAGCTATTCTTCATCAAATTGAATCAAACCTGAAATCGACTTGTTTGAATACTTTCACAAGACATATCCATTCAATCCACTTACTAAAAGTCATCTTATAAATTTATCCATTCAAACTAACTCAAATTTGATTACTAAGCAATTGATCCATTCAACCATTTCATAGCAAGCAACACATGCATATATATCCAATTCAATCCACTCATATGCACCCAAATGAATTAGATCAAAAAAAGAAATACCTTGATTAACTCATGAACATCCATAGCAAGCTTCAACTCAAATATTTGCAAGCCATCATATAGTTCCAATAAATCACCACAACTTGATAAGTAGCATTTGTATGTTGTAGCACTTGGACTTTACTAACTTGTCATGGCATTGGGATAATGATCATTACTTTTCAATACTTGGCTCAATTATATGATCAACAAAATGAATACTACTTGAACCAATCCTCCAATGCTGATGGTACCTACAAACATTCATCCACTTTTTGATGGTACCCAAACTAGTTTGGGTCCTCTCAGGTTAGGTGCAACATACTTAGGCAAATCCTTAGTATGAGTAGTGGGATGTTTTGCAATAGCAGCCATAGAGGTATGTAACACCCAAATTTTAGAGTTAATGGATTTTAAATAATTTAGATAACAATTAATGGCAAATTAAAATTTTAAAACTATTTGGTGATGCATTCATGCTGTTGCATTTATTTTATTTTGTGGTGTGGATATATTTGTTTTATTTGATTTGGTTTAGGAAAATTTGATTTGAAAATGTGTTTGGAAAATTAGAAAAGAAAAGAAAAAAATAAAACTTACCTTCAGCTGGTGGCCGACGGCCCGTTCAGGGAGGCCTGCTTCTTCCTCACTGTGCCCGCGTGGGCCGTTCAGTGACGTTGCGGACCGGGCTAGCCGAGCCCAGCATCGCCGCGGCCCAGTCGGCCGATCCAACAGCCGCGCCTTCCCTCCTTTCTACCGCTGACCGGTGGGGCCCGGACGTCGGTCTTCTTCTACCACTCGTATACTTTCCGGACTCCAAGCCGAATACGACCATGTCGGTCGGTTCCGAGATTTCCGGGCAAGTCTAACCGAAATCAACGATTTGAGGCTATAAATAGGACGCCTTGACCCTCTATTTTTCGTTTTTCATCTAAACCGTGAACTCTACCGCAAGGAATCGAAGGTTTAGGGTTGAGGTGGTTGGAGGTGACGGTTGCTCGTGGGTGGAGCCGTCGGGTGGATTCGGGGCCGATTTCGTGGCATTGGTGAGACCGCATTCTTCTCCTCTTTAGTTCTAGGCTATTCCTTTGGGTGGAGGCGGTCCTAGTTGCGGTTTTGAAGCTCGTCGATGGTGCGGCAATGGCGCCGCCGCCCTTGTTGTCGTGCGTCGCGTGTGGTTCACGTGGCTAGTTTTTCTTAGCGTATTTGAGTTCGCGCGTGTTGGGCATTCTTAACGTCACTACCAAAAGTAGACTTAGTTTTCTAATTCTGATAACGGCGCCAAAAAATGCCAAACCTATCCCTCATGCCACTTAAGCCAAGTTGTCATCCCCAGCATGACACGAGAGACGCAGTATTGAAATATGCAATTGCTCATCAAGATAAATAATAAAAGGGATCTGCAAGCGCACAGATTAATACTGATGTAGCATTTTAACCGGAAAGTATTCCAGGTATCGTTATTTATATTTTTACCTCTAGGAAGGGATTTCTAAGTATCATGGTTGATAATGGAATGAGAATATGGAACTGAGTACACATCATTGCATGTATAACCGAGAGTATTTATCAATCTCTTTATACAGGTATAAATGTCACATTAAGTAAAGGTAAAGTGATAATGGTGACAAAGATAATTAATCTGATCAGCTAGCCACATATAATAATGATAAGCACCTCAACAGATATTCTAGCAAGTCATTAGCATGGAATTAGGATGAACTACAAAGATATTCCCTAAGTTATTATTAACTATAAAGTCTAGCATATCATAGTTAGTGCAATTATACTTGGCAATCATGGTGAGAAAAGACTATATCCATGCATAGTGAATATTAGCAAGGAAGATGAAGAACATAGCAATCACTCCCCTGTAATAGTGTTGCTCTACCTGCCCTATACACGAGAGGGGGACTATATAAGAATCAACGAAGCTGCCACTATCGCGAACTACCCCACAATCCGGCATATAGGGTGCAATCGCAGATAAATACGGTATAGACACCACGTCTACACAATAATTATCATTCACCCACTGTACACATGGATAAACGCTATACGATCCTAGGCATGTATATAATTCCAATCTAACTAAGCCAAGCATATAACTATGATAAACTAAGAACAATATAATTGCAAATATAATCAAGTAGAGCAAAGTCATAACCAATATATTGAAATAGAACAAAGTCATATTCATAATATTGAAGAACAATGATGAACAATTGAAGAACAATAGAGGAATTACCAAGAATCCTCTTGACAGATCCGGGAACCAATCGAAAATTGACTCCTTCTAGTTCTAATCCTATGTAGCTATGCTAACTAGAGATCTAGTTGATGTGGTGGCTCTAGGGCTTGATCAGAGGCTCTCCTCCTGAATTAGGGTTTGAAGTATGAGACGAGGGCCTCTCCTCCAGGGGCAGGGGCCTTGCTTATATAGCCCTTTCGGATGAATCTGGGCCGTCGGATCAAACCGACATTGAACGGACGGTTTTCCTTGATCCTCTAGGTCGGTGGAGCATAATCCTCGAGGCGGAGCCTGATTGGCTCCGGGGCCAGGGCGGGCGCCCTAAGGACCAGGGCGGGCGCCCTGTGTCCGGCTCCGTTACGCCTCCCGTTCGTTCTCGTGGCTTCTGGACTCTTCTTGATGTAAGATAATTACGTGTTCGGTTAATATCCCGTCATTAATCCGACATGTGGGCCTTTCTTCCGTATTTCCTGATAACCCCCTGCAGAAATAGATAAACAGCAAAACTCGTGGAATTCTGTCAGATAAAACCCTAAGTCTAGGTGTTGGTTTCATTTGGATCCTTTTCTCTATTTATTTGATAGTTATAATTGATACTTAAGGACCGTCAACAAACTCCCCCAAGCTTACCTCTTGCTCGTCCCTAAGCAAGGAGAGACTCAGTAGTTGCTGAAATGCCTTTGAATTTTGACGGTACACATGCTTTCAAATAGAGTCTCATCTCTGAGTTAAAGTAAACTGTCAAGACTTAAAACTTACTCATTATACCTTTCACCATGGGGCTTGCAACCGTCACCTTTGTCTTGAGCGGTTAAAAGATAGAACAGTCTAGTCAAGCGCCATGTCTCTTATTCTTGATCAGCTATAGCTCTGGAGTTTTTTGCAGATTTTTAAATAAAACTCAGAGATTCCTTGTATGACTCTCTCAGGTCTCTCTTTTGTGGTATTTCTGGATCCTTACCAAGGCAGTAATGGTGTCTGCCTTCTCTCAAAGCAAAGTATGTAGTATTTGTGGTATAAGGCAGAGTGACATTGCCTTCTCTCTCATCCTATTCTAATAAGGCTTTTGATATCTGGAGCTCATAGGTGGGAGATAAAGTATACATACTTACAAGACATTTATTGCATAGTCAAACCATGGATCCAGAGAAACAAGTCAATAAGTCAAATCAAGATGTGCATGTGTGGCGAATAAATGGTGTATGGTGGTAGTGATGATAACAATGATGAAAGTCTAATTCTACTTTTGCTCTTTTTGAGGGGATACGTACCTTTCTTGCTTTTAAAGCTCTTGAGGAGAATGAGGTGCTCTATATTTTCTTTTTTTTCATCGAGGTTCCGAGCACTTGCTCCTTTTTATTTCCTCGTATCTTTTTCTTTTCGAGGTTCCGGGCACTTGCCCCTTTTTATTTCCTCGTATAGAGCACTCATCTCCTTAGAACAATATAGCAAGTGGTAGTATGTCACTCCCATTTATCGACCAAATGGAATGCTTACCCTTATGTGCGCCCAGAGATCAATCACACATAAGTTCACAAATTATAACAGAAGTATCATGGCAAATGTTATTACATCACGATATTTAAACACATAGTCTTAACACAAATGTAGCGGAAGTATAAATAAAAATCTCTCTCGTGGTAGCTCCAGTCACAGGTACATTGACTGGTTGACAGCAAGACTAGTAATCCTCAGGGAAGTAGGCGTAGTAGTCGCTATTACCTCCATCTGTTACCCATCCGGGATTTTTATCCAAATAAGAGAAATAAACAAGCGTAAGTACATCTCGTACTCAACAAGTGTAACATGGGGTTCATGAGGCTCAAATAGGCATAATCATGGGTTTATCAGCATGTAGCTTTTAATTAACATGATTTTAGCATATCAATAGCATCAATAGGTCTCAATGTAAACAATAAACATATGATCCATGTGAAATGATTAATGAATAGCAAAAACATAAACATAAACAATTATTCAATTATTCCATAAGGGTCCAAGGCCACTCGTGACCGTGAGCACGGCTGTTATAACAGTTCTACACTCTGCAGAGGTTGTACACTTTCACTGTGAGTCGTGTTACCCAAATGCCCGGGTTAATTACTCCCAAAACACTACCAAGGTGAGCAGGCAGGGTAAACACTATGAAGTCTTTCGAAGGTTCGTCTAACAAGTTAGGGCCATTAGATTCACTCGGCAAACAGATGTAGAGCCCCCCTTCCAAATGGCACAATAACCCGCAGCCTATACACATAAGGACAGAGGCCGCACTATACCCGATTCGTCAAGCCATTCTTACGCCAAAAAGGTTACCTCTAACAAGCTAGAAAAGGTCCTTCTATATGACTAAAGCCAGAGCCATATAGCCCCCACAGTTGTACTGTAAGTCCCGGATTGTCGCTTATAGATGAGTACTTATGGAGAGCAATTAGAGCATCAAAAACAACACACATGCTCTAATCCCCTTTATACAAGAATCAAAATCATATTTTAATGTTTATTGCATATTCCTCTAATCAATTTACATGATCATAGTCCATGTTTAAGCACTAGCCATACTAATCAATGCATCATAATGGGTACCAAGGTATAGGATCAATCACTAAGTCATCCTTAACAAGGAATAAATGCATAATGACATTAATTGCATAAGGTGATTAGGACAACAAGGATAATCCCATGCTATACTTGCCTTGCTCAAACTGGTCCTGAAGATCTTGCTCGTAGTAAGGCTCTTGATCTCCAACGAATTGCTCACCGTCTATACTCGATCAACCATTATCAACAACACACATCCAGAGGCAATCATGCATAGACAAACAAGGCTATAATTAGAACAATACACCAACAGTAAGAAAATAAGATAAAAAGTCTTTAAAATGAATCTACAACTCGCTGGGATCACACAGACGCGAAGATCACGAAAAACGGATCTAAAACGACAAAGTTATGAATTTCTGAAGATTTCCTATAGAAAAATAAATACTTTAATTAAAACTCGAAAATAAATTAATCTAAACCTACTGTACAGTTACACCATTAGATAGAGCTCGCAATTATGAATCTAACGCAATTTGAATGGACCAAATCGGAGTTAAAACGAAAATTCTACGGCTAAAACAATCTGAGTGGCAAAACTGTAAATATGAGAAAGCGTATTTTTCTTTTTCCGAAATGAATTACGTTTTCATTTAATCAAAGCGTATTCTGAGCTTTACGCTTTAGGACTGCGGGTTATATACTTGAAAACCTCAGGGTCTCTTTTGCAAGATCACCAGCGAACCGGTACGTTTTAATTTTGACCGTCGGATTCGAAATCAAAGGCTGAGATCGGATCGGGGAAGGAGAGAGAAAGAGGCGCCGGCGGCCACAGTACTCCGACGGCGGCGCCATGGCCGGATGAAACCCGAGCTCGCCGGAGTTCGCGAAGAAGACCCTCCCGAGCACCAAACACCGAACCGAGGGCACCAAAAGAAAGAGCACAACGTCGCGATCTTACCCCGCGCGAACACGTGACCGGGGAGCAGCTGGAGGGCGGCGGCTAGCTCGGCAAGGCGGCGGTGGAGGCGGAGCTCGCGGCGAGGCAACCCTAGGCGGTCTAGGCTGTGGAAAAAGGTGGGATGAGGAGCGGTACGATGCGGGGGTCTCGTTTTTATAGCCCGAAGGCGTCGCACTTAAGGAAGGGAAGAAGATCGAGCCGCGGATTCGAATCGAAGAAGGAGGAAGGCGAGCTCGCGGTTGGAAAGAGCTGGAGGAAGAAGAAAGGAAGGTGGAAGGAGACGCTGACAGG
The DNA here is from genome assembly GCA_022457205.1 of Saccharum spontaneum. NCBI lineage: Eukaryota > Viridiplantae > Streptophyta > Magnoliopsida > Poales > Poaceae > Saccharum > Saccharum spontaneum. The sequence goes on from CM039606.1 coordinate 16,153,053, forward strand.
TGGGTCCCACGTGTCGGCGACTCAGAGCGGGGAACGGCCGCGCACGCGCGAAGACGGGCCGGCTGCTGGGCTTGGGCTCGGCCCAGGAGGAGAAGGCGGCGCGGGAGAGGGGAATGTGGGCCGCGTGCGCTGGGCTGCGGAAGAAACAGGCCGAATTCCGAATGAAATAAATTTCTCTTCCCTTTTTCTTTTTTCCAATTTTTCAAATTCATTTTTCAAATGATTTTCAAATCAAATTTGAATTTGATTTAAACCACTCAATACAAAATTCTAAATGCAGCAGCATGAATGCTCAATCATGTTTCTACCCTTATATTTGATTTTAAATTTATAAAAATTATTCTTATTCTAAATTTGCATGCTTAAAAAAATCACATTTTCCCTATTTTTTTTTCTTCAAATTTTAGGGTGTTACAATTCTACCCCCCTTAAAATGAATCTCGCCCCGAGATTCGACCGGTGCTTACTCAAACAGTTGCGGGTAGGTTTTTCTCAGATCCTCTTCTTGTTCCCAAGTAGCCTCTTCTGCGGTATACCGATTCCACTGTACTTTACACATTTTGATTGTTCTACTTCTTGTGACTCTGTCTGCAGTCTCCAAAATCTTAACCGGAAACTCCTCATATGTAAGATCCTCCTTAACAGTGAGTTCCTCTATCGGAATCTGTTCTTCTGGTACTCGTAAACATTTCTTCAATTGTGACACATGGAACACATCATGTACACCTGCCAGACTCTCGGGTAATTCCAATTGATACGCCACTTCACCACGTCGCTCTATAATCTTGAAAGGTCCAATATATCTTGGTGCTAATTTACCCTTCATGTTAAATCTCTTCACACTTCTCATGGGTGACACTTTCAAGTAAACATAATCTCCTACTTCAAATGTCAACTCTCTTCTGCGAGTATCAGCATAACTTTTCTGTCTAGACTGGGCTATTTTTAGATTATCTCTAATCATTCTTACTTTCTTTTCAGCATCCTTTAATACATCAGGTCCAAACACTTGACTCTCCCCTGTCTGATTCCAGAACAACGGGGTCCTACACTTTCGTCCATACAGAGCCTCAAACGGTGCCATTTGAAGACTCTTCTGGTAACTATTGTTATAAGAGAACTCTGCGTATGGCAAACTCTTATCCCAGCTAGTACCATATTGTAGAGCACAAGCTCTCAATATATCTTCCAATATCTGATTAATTCTCTCTGTTTGACCATCTGTCTGAGGATGATAAGCTGTACTGAAATTTAGTTTGGTCCCCAATGATTCATGTATCTTTTGCCAATAATGAGATGTAAACTGAGTACCCCGATCAGACACAATCTTCTTAGGGACTCCATGTAAACTCACTATTCTTTCCATATACAACTCTGCCAGTTTCGCACTGCTATATGTAGTCTTCACAGGCAGAAAATGAGCAACCTTAGTCAGACGATCCACTATCACCCAAATTGAATCATATCCTCTTTGCGTCCGTGGTAACCCAACTATAAAATCCATACCGACCTCTTCCCATTTCCACTCAGGTATCTGCATAGGTTGTAACAATCCTGCAGGCCTTTGATGTTCCGCTTTCACCCTTTGACAAGTGTCACACAAAGCAACATACTCAGCTACATCTCTCTTTAAACCATACCACCAATATTTCTCTTTCAGATCTAAATACATCTTAGTACTACCCGGATGTATGGAATAAGCTGACTCATGAGCTTCACGCAGAATTGCCATTCGGATTTCCCTATCTTCGGGCACACACAGCCTTTTCCCAAACCATAGCGTACCATTTTCATCCTTACGAAATCCTGGAGATTTCCCTTTCGCTATGTTTTCAGCTATCTCTCTCAACTTTTCATCCTTCTGCTGACCTTTACGGATTTCTTGCTCCAGAGTAGGCTCCAATACTAGTTCCACTGCATTAGTAGTAAATCCTAAGTTCAGATGCTTACACTCAGCACACAATTCCTTTGGCATAGGCATTACTTGTATTTCATTTGCATAACTCTTCCTACTAAGAGCATCAGCAACAACGTTGGCCTTTCCGGGATGATAATGCACTTCTAGATCATAGTCTTTTATTAACTCCAACCATCTACGCTGCCTCAAGTTCAGATCCGTTTGAGTGAAAATATACTTGAGACTCTTGTGATCAGTGTATATATCACTCTTGTGTCCAATCAAATAATGTCTCCATATCTTTAATGCATGAACTACTGCAGCTAATTCCAAATCATGAGTAGGGTAATTTAACTCATGCTTCCTTAACTGCCTTGATGCATATGCCACAACTCTACCTTCTTGCATCAGAACACATCCCAATCCCAATCGAGATGCATCACAATAGATAGAGAAAGGTTTATTCAGGTCTGGCAAAACTAAGACAGGTGCAGTAGTCAATCTTTTCTTTAATTCCTCAAAATTAGCCTGACACTTCTCGGACCACACAAACTTGGCATTCTTCTCCAACAATGCAGTCATTGGTTTTGCAAGCTTGGAAAATCCCTCTATAAATCTCCTATAATAACCAGCCAATCCCAAAAAGCTACAGATCTCACTTGCATTGATAGGTGGTTTCCAGTTCAATACATCTTTTACCTTGCCAGGATCTACTGATATTCCTCCATTTGAAACGATGTGACCCAGAAAAGAAACTTCCTTAAGCCAAAACTCACATTTACTCCTTTTTGCATATAGTTGGTGTTCTCTGAGCTTCTGCAAGACCAACCTCAAATGTTCAGCATGTTCTTCCTTCGTCTTGGAAAACACTAGTATATCATCAATGAATACCACTACAAACTTGTCCAAATATTCCATGAACACTTTATTCATTAAATACATGAAATATGCAGGAGCATTAGTCAAACCAAATGACATCACTGTATACTCATATAACCCATAACGTGTGGTAAATGCTGTCTTGGGTATATCCCTGGCACGAATCTTCAATTGATGATATCCCGAGCGAAGGTCAATCTTGGAGAATACACAAGCTCCTCTCAACTGATCAAACAGGTCATCAATTCTAGGCAGTGGATACTTGTTCTTAATAGTAACCTCATTAAGAGACCGATAATCTACACACATCCTCTGAGTTCCATCTTTCTTATCCACAAAAATCACTGGTGCACCCCATGGTGAAGAACTAGGACGAATAAAACCCTTATCCTGCAACTCCTTAATTTGTTTCTTAAGTTCTTCTAATTCATTTACTCCCATTCTATATGGACGCTTAGCTATAGGTGCAGTTCCAGGTAATAATTCAATAATAAATTCAATGTCACGGTCTGGTGGCATACCTGGCAATTCCTCCGGAAACACATCTGGGAACTCCTCCACCACTGGATCCTCCTGATTGGCACCATCATTGAGCTGGTTCATTGTAGCGGTCGCTTGTTTTTGCACTTTTACTTCAACCTTGATTCTATCACCCTTTGGTGTTGTCAGCACAACTGATTTGTCCTTACACTAAATCTCTGCTTGTTGTTGCATCATCCAATCCATTCCCAGTATAAGATCAATCCCAGCTGTCCTCAATACTATAGGGCTAACTGTAAACTCTACCCCCCTTAAGTTGAGACTAATGGGAAGACAGCGATAAGATGCTGGCATGCTTCCACCAGGTGAGTTTACTAAGATAGGGTTCTTCATGGCACACAAATGGATTCTATGTATTCTAACAAATGATTGTGATATGAAAGAATGTGATGCTCCAGAATCAAAAAGAACAGTGGCAGGGGTAGAGTGAACATCGAACGTACCAAGCATAACTTCTGGCTCCTCCACTGCAGTTTCCTGGGACAAATGATTCACCCTTCCCGAGTTAAGTGCGGGCTTCTGGTGGCTGCTCTGTCTCTGGGGAGTCTGCTGGTTAGGCTTCTCCGGGCAGTTGTAAGACAAGTGACCTTCTTTTCCACAACGGAAACACCTGTTGGGAGTATTGGGAGCACTGGTCTTTGTAGGAGTGTTGTTGGAAGGACCCTGGCGCTGCACTTGATTCCCATTCTGCTGTGGTGGACGTTGATTGCTACTCTGTGGCTGAAATGGGGGACGTTGAGGGAACTGTCCACGGAATGGGGCCTGACCACGGTTCCACTGTCCAGAAGGAGGTCTCTGCTGAGTATTCTGTTGGAAGCCAGTGCGTGGACGGGTGTTGCTATTGGAGGCTTGTCCCTGTAACCTCTTCCTCTTAGCATCCATTTCTTTGCGCTTGTTATCCACCACGATAGCGCGGTTCACAAGCGTCTGAAAGTTGGGATAGGTATTGGACATCAACTGCAACTGTAGCCCATCATATAATCCCTTCAAGAAGCGGCGCTGCTTATCATTGTCATTAGCCACCTCATGTGGAGCATATCGTGACAATTGAGCAAACTTGTCACGGTACTCAGCTACAGTCATTGACCCTTGGGCCAGGTTCCTGAATTCCTCCGCCTTCAATTCTATCATCCCTTCAGGTATATGGTAAGCCCTGAAGTTCTCTCTAAACTCCTGCCAGGTGACTGCAGGAGCATTAGCAGGACGACCATACTCATATGACTCCCACCAATCTTGAGCTTCTCCCTGAAGTTGCCCAGAAGCGAACAACACCTTCTGTCGGTCATCACATTGTGCAATGGTGAGTTGTTTCTCCACAGCACGAAGCCAATCATCGGCCTCCAAAGGATCAGCAGCATGTGTGAACACTGGGGGACGACCCTTCAAAAATTCACCAGGCTTATCACGTGGTTGAACCCCAGCAACTGGCTGATTCTGCTGATTCTGCACCAGTTGTTGCATCAACTGCGTCTGTACTGCCAGCAATTGCTCGATAGTTGGTGGCGGTGGTGGTGGTGGATTCGGGGGAATGTTTCCACGACCTCTGCCTCTTCCTCTTCCGGCCATCTGCCACCCATAAACATGCAAACTTTAAGAAATCCAGGTTATCAACCACTTATAAGATTAAGAATGAGATCTGAAAGTTTTCTGGACGAGTAGCAATATTGACAGTTCAGTATTTCAATCATATCTCGGGCTACAGAAGTCCAAAAGAGGCGTGCTTTATATGGTTGGAAAGCTTATGAAATTATCCACAATTTCTATTCAGACCTCAAGACCAGATTCTGTCGTTAAGTCTATGAAAAATAAGGCGTAACAGAAACTGTTCCAGATTCCAGACTGTGCAGAAACTTTAACTTGTAAAAATTATATCTCTCGAACCAGATTCGATAAAAAGGTGATTCCAGTGGCATTTGAAAGATGCTTGAGTCTAGTTTCTCTCATAAAAATTTCATAAATGTTGCACGAACCGTTTTTAAACTATAGCAGAAACATCAGAGACTGCTCCAGAAAACAGCAAGGACAGAAACGAGATAATATCAAACCCAACTATTATTCCTTGACTAATAAACTTATTATTCTTAATAATGGAACTTGTAGACATGCCTACAAGTCCCGACACTCAAACAAAGATCCAACTCACACATAAGCATAATAATAAAGCAACTAGCACACCAAGGTTCAAACCACACGACAGACTCGACTGACTCAACTGACGTTACTAAGAACGTTCTTATTACATAAAAGGACTCCTACTTCCTAAGGAAGTGGCTCATGCTCTAACTTCTCGTAGATCTTGGGCATGCCTTGGTTTGCTCGGAGCTCATCAATGGTTGCTTGGCATCTCTTGATAGTCTTCCCTTGTGTCCTCACCATCTCTTCTAGTTGCAGCTTCCTGTCCATCATGTCATAGACAAAGTTCACCATCACCCGAGGTAGTGGCTCTAGCTGCACTGGATCTGTCATAGCCCAACCAAGCTTGGGGTGTGCACGAGGAAGGAAGCTATGGATGTCATGCTTCATGAGGTTAAAGCGAAGATAGCGAAGACCCATACATGCTTCAAAAGCAGCATCTTCAATGCTATCCTCTATGGTGGCTCGATGTCCCACATGAGAGAACATCCTGTCCAGCTGATATGCCCCCTTGTCTTGCTTGTGTGCAAAGATGCTTGCCCTTGCCTTCCAGTACATGCTCTCTAGTGGATGAGTGTACTCCCAGCAGACGTACTCTACAGCTGGATGCCAATCCGCGAAGTAAGCAGTGAGCATCCCCACTAGGCGAATATGAGAGACAGCATCCCCTCCATTCCTGTGGTAGATCCTCACAGTCCACCCCATTGGAGGAGGTGGCATATCTTCAGGAGCTTCATGTGGTGGAGACGGGGGTTGTACTCCTCCATTATCTTCCTCCTCACCATCTTCAATCTCAACGATTTCTGGATCTTCTTCAGGCTCAATCTCTTCCTGGGGAGGTGCTGGTGCTTGGACTGGTGCTACAGGGGTCTTCTCTTGTTCCTGAGGTTCTGGCTCTTGTGGCTCTTCAGTTGCAAGCAGGGCACGAGGTGGGTAGTATCCTCCAAAGCTGATGCGGGCAGTCTTACGGTCACGAGTCATCTACAGAATTTTTAGATGAAGTTAGAATAGAGGCAAAATTTCGTAATAGAATGAGACATAAGAAGCATAAAAATTTATCAAATAACAAGAGCAAGATAGTGAGCATAAAAATAGTGTAAAGATGACACTACTTCGACCATTGCTAGCTAGGCTTGCGTCCTACAGTCAACAAGAGCTCCGATACCAATTTATCACACCCATTTATCGACCAAATGGAATGCTTACCCTTATGTGCGCCCAGAGATCAATCACACATAAGTTCACAAATTATAACAGAAGTATCATGGCAAATGTTATTACATCACGATATTTAAACACATAGTCTTAACACAAATGTAGCGGAAGTATAAATAAAAATCTCTCTCGTGGTAGCTCCAGTCACAGGTACATTGACTGGTTGACAGCAAGACTAGTAATCCTCAGGGAAGTAGGCGTAGTAGTCGCTATTACCTCCATCTGTTACCCATCCGGGATTTTTATCCAAATAAGAGAAATAAACAAGCGTAAGTACATCTCGTACTCAACAAGTGTAACATGGGGTTCATGAGGCTCAAATAGGCATAATCATGGGTTTATCAGCATGTAGCTTTTAATTAACATGATTTTAGCATATCAATAGCATCAATAGGTCTCAATGTAAACAATAAACATATGATCCATGTGAAATGATTAATGAATAGCAAAAACATAAACATAAACAATTATTCAATTATTCCATAAGGGTCCAAGGCCACTCGTGACCGTGAGCACGGCTGTTATAACAGTTCTACACTCTGCAGAGGTTGTACACTTTCACTGTGAGTCGTGTTACCCAAATGCCCGGGTTAATTACTCCCAAAACACTACCAAGGTGAGCAGGCAGGGTAAACACTATGAAGTCTTTCGAAGGTTCGTCTAACAAGTTAGGGCCATTAGATTCACTCGGCAAACAGATGTAGAGCCCCCCTTCCAAATGGCACAATAACCCGCAGCCTATACACATAAGGACAGAGGCCGCACTATACCCGATTCGTCAAGCCATTCTTACGCCAAAAAGGTTACCTCTAACAAGCTAGAAAAGGTCCTTCTATATGACTAAAGCCAGAGCCATATAGCCCCCACAGTTGTACTGTAAGTCCCGGATTGTCGCTTATAGATGAGTACTTATGGAGAGCAATTAGAGCATCAAAAACAACACACATGCTCTAATCCCCTTTATACAAGAATCAAAATCATATTTTAATGTTTATTGCATATTCCTCTAATCAATTTACATGATCATAGTCCATGTTTAAGCACTAGCCATACTAATCAATGCATCATAATGGGTACCAAGGTATAGGATCAATCACTAAGTCATCCTTAACAAGGAATAAATGCATAATGACATTAATTGCATAAGGTGATTAGGACAACAAGGATAATCCCATGCTATACTTGCCTTGCTCAAACTGGTCCTGAAGATCTTGCTCGTAGTAAGGCTCTTGATCTCCAACGAATTGCTCACCGTCTATACTCGATCAACCATTATCAACAACACACATCCAGAGGCAATCATGCATAGACAAACAAGGCTATAATTAGAACAATACACCAACAGTAAGAAAATAAGATAAAAAGTCTTTAAAATGAATCTACAACTCGCTGGGATCACACAGACGCGAAGATCACGAAAAACGGATCTAAAACGACAAAGTTATGAATTTCTGAAGATTTCCTATAGAAAAATAAATACTTTAATTAAAACTCGAAAATAAATTAATCTAAACCTACTGTACAGTTACACCATTAGATAGAGCTCGCAATTATGAATCTAACGCAATTTGAATGGACCAAATCGGAGTTAAAACGAAAATTCTACGGCTAAAACAATCTGAGTGGCAAAACTGTAAATATGAGAAAGCGTATTTTTCTTTTTCCGAAACGAATTACGTTTTCATTTAATCAAAGCGTATTCTGAGCTTTACGCTTTAGGACTGCGGGTTATATACTTGAAAACCTCAGGGTCTCTTTTGCAAGATCACCAGCGAACCGGTACGTTTTAATTTTGACCGTCGGATTCGAAATCAAAAGCTGAGATCGGATCGGGGAAGGAGAGAGAAAGAGGCGCCGGCGGCCACAGTACTCCGACGGCGGCGCCATGGCCGGATGAAACCCGAGCTCGCCGGAGTTCGCGAAGAAGACCCTCCCGAGCACCAAACACCGAACCGAGGGCACCAAAAGAAAGAGCACAACGTCGCGATCTTACCCCGCGCGAACACGTGACCGGGGAGCAGCTGGAGGGCGGCGGCTAGCTCGGCAAGGCGGCGGTGGAGGCGGAGCTCGCGGCGAGGCAACCCTAGGCGGTCTAGGCTGCGGAAAAAGGTGGGATGAGGAGCGGTACGATGCGGGGGTCTCGTTTTTATAGCCCGAAGGCGTCGCACTTAAGGAAGGGAAGAAGATCGAGCCGCGGATTCGAATCGAAGAAGGAGGAAGGCGAGCTCGCGGTTGGAAAGAGCTGGAGGAAGAAGAAAGGAAGGTGGAAGGAGACGCTGACAGGTGGGTCCCACGTGTCGGCGACTCAGAGCGGGGAACGGCCGCGCGCGCGCGAAGACGGGCCGGCTGCTGGGCTTGGGCTCGGCCCAGGAGGAGAAGGCGGCGCGGGAGAGGGGAATGTGGGCCGCGTGCGCTGGGCTGCGGAAGAAACAGGCCGAATTCCGAATGAAATAAATTTCTCTTCCCTTTTTCTTTTTTCCAATTTTTCAAATTCATTTTTCAAATGATTTTCAAATCAAATTTGAATTTGATTTAAACCACTCAATACAAAATTCTAAATGCAGCAGCATGAATGCTCAATCATGTTTCTACCCTTATATTTGATTTTAAATTTATAAAAATTATTCTTATTCTAAATTTGCATGCTTAAAAAAATCACATTTTCCCTATTTTTTTTTCTTCAAATTTTAGGGTGTTACATAGTAACCAAAATAGCTTGAGCATTTATTTCACAGGGGATAACAAGAATGGGAAAATATTTTTGGCTATTCTCTCCCGGATTAGGAGCAGAATAATTTTATGTGGATCTGGAGATGAGAATGAGTGGATATATGTGGATGCGTACTTCCGGAGTAGAAGCAGCATGTATGAGTGATCGTGCAAGTGAATCTTGATTTTAACCGCATGACAAGCTCCTAAGGGTCTACACAGCTTGACTACACTCAATGCTCATAAGCAGTAAAAAGTAAAGGTATGGCTTAAAGTCTAGCAAGCATGTATGTATGGCTGTGGTAGGAACTTAAACTCTCATCATACAGGAACTCATCATGTAGCATTTTAAGATTTTCAAAGATAAAATTCTCCAGAATTCTAGCATCTCTAGGAATAGATAAACAACAGCTCAACCTTCCCATATCATATCCGTTAACAATTTAGACTTTAGATCAAGTTCTCTTCCCACAAGTTCAGGTTTAGAGCAAGCTTTAAATGATAACAGTTATGTAAACTTAGAGAGAGAACTTCAAATTTGAAAATTAGGCAAAGCAACTATTCATCATATCCATGCTAGAGTTTTATTATTATTTAGATTCAGTTTAGCATAGCCACTTTATTTATTTATTAAAACACACTAAGCAAAAGATATAGGTATATATATAAGCACAAAATCTTTATTTGGTTTTTTCATAGTTATGTATATTTTTATTTTTATAGGGTAGAAGTATATATAAATATAAAGATAAAGATAGAAATACTTAGCAAGATAATGGAGGTGCTCTCCCCCAAGCTAGATCTTGACATAATCTCTTCTGATGTAGCTAGCAGATGGCCGAGATGTATTTGAAAGTCGGCAGCACCCTGACAGCGATTAGAATGTCCTCCGTCTGCTAGTCTCCTTGAATTCTGTGAAGCTCAAATAGACAACAAAGCTTTGTGGAACTGATTAAGTGTTAGCATAAATATCTAGCCTTTATCATGCTGAGCCTCCTTGATTTTTTTATGTTGTTTTTTTTCTTTTATAAAGCAGAAGAAAATATTTATGTATTTATTATATATATATATTTTTTATGCCACCACAGTGAATGTACTTATGGGTTTTATGCCACTCGCATACTCACATGGGGCTTTAGGGTTTTTAACATTTTTATTTTCTTTTTAAGATAGTATGAATATGATTAACTAAGCAAACTATTTAAGATAAAGTAAATAATTAAAAGGAAAGGATAACTACCAAGTTACCTCTTGGCAAGGCGTTCGGTGTTTTTAAGTCCTCCGAACGGGACTCTTATTCGTTCAGTCGTCCTGGGACTTGGTGGATGGCGTAGTCGGTGGTTCCGGCGGCGCCTCCTCTTCATGTACAACTGTCTTTTCTTTCCATACCTGTCTCGGTGCTTTGGTCTCCTCAGGACAGTGTTGGTTGAGTGGTATGTCTTCAGATCTTACCACTTCTCCTTCATAATCTGCCCATCCGTCCTTGATGACCTGTTGCTTCTGATTGTGGTTACGCCGCCTTCTTCTTGTCCTGACCTGCTTGGATTCTTCAAATACATAGTTAGGGTCAGTAAAGTAAAGACGTACCTTCTCAGAGGGGAAGTGCATATGGACTTCTCCAGTTCCAATGTAAATGATTGCTTTGACAGTACTAAGGAATGGTCTTCCAAGGATGATGGGTGGATCGTATTCATCTTCTCCCATGTCAATAACCTGAAAGTCTGTATAGACAAAGTGATCGTCTATCTTGACAGGGACGTCAGTTACTGTACCTTCGACCTGTCGGAATGTCTGATCTGCCATCTGGAGCTGAATATATGTTGGGTTTAAGGGCATGGTTCCGAACAGAAGTTCATAGGTGACCTTGGCCATTATGTTGACGCCCGACCCAGTGTCGCAAAGTGTCTTGTAGAAGTGGGACCCATTAATGGAGCAATAAATGCTTGGCATACCTGGGTCGTCCTTCTTAGGCAAGAACGGTGACTTGAGTTGGCGATCTTGACCTTTGTGCACGGCAGTGACCATCTTAGCTGTCTCGGTCCATACTTGCTTCTTGCTCTTGTTCCTCCTGTTGGTCCTCTTCCTTGGTTCATATTGGGGTTGCTCTGGGATTTGTGCGGTCTTGTTCTTGAAGGAAAACGTTTCCTTCCTCCCCTTGATGTAGAAACTGATCTTGGCAGCACTAGCATAGATGACAGCTCCCGCGGTGTTCAGGAATGGTCTCCCTAGGATGACGGGAGCCCTCTCATCAGAACCGGTCTCTATCACTACGAAGTCTGCTGGAGCGTACGAGGAACCAACTCGGACACAGATGTTCTTCAATATTCCTCTCGGGAAACTCAGTGTCCTATCTGCAAGCTGCAAACACATGGTTGTTTCTAATAATGGTTGTGAAAAGAGTTTTTCATAGAGTACCCTGGGCATGATGTTGACGCTGGAGCCAAAGTCACAGAGTGCTTCTGGGAAGTCTCGCATGCCGATGGAGATCGGGATGACGAGGCGTCCTGGATCGCCTCTCTTGACCGGCAGACGGTCAGTACTTACTTCCACGATAGGGTTACTCCAGTAATCTCCTGCATCAAACATGTCTACAAGATTTGCAGATTCTAGTCCTTCCGGTTGTGATGGTATACCGGGGTTAGTAGCAGGAACAGCAGCAGCTATTTGATTCAATTGAGATTCAATCATTTTATTAAAGCTAATCTGGTTCTTGATGGCAGTAGAGAAATTATCCATTCTATTATTTATATTTTCTAGTATTTTATCATTAGATGCCAATTTCTTAGACAGGTTATCCATTAGCTTTCCTTGGTTGGATACTAACTCTCTCAAAGGTGGATAATTATTATTATTATTGAAAGAATTGTTACCTTGGTAATTACCTGAGTAGTTAGGCCTCTGTTGATTCCAACCTTGATTCTGCTGAGGACGGTTGTAGTAGTTGTTGTTGTTATTGTTGATGTAGTTCACGTCCTCCAGCAACTCAGGACAGTGATTGCCTGAGTGTCCAGTACCTCCACACTCCTCACAAGTCATGTGGGAGTCGTAGACGTGCATGACTTCTTTCTTTTCTCCAGCTCGATCATCGAGCTTCTTCATGAGTAGGTCTAGCTTGGCAGACAGCATGTCTACCTCCTTGAGCTGGTGCATACCTCCACCTCTCTTGCGTGTCTGAGTTCTTTCTTCATTCCAACCTTGGTTGGATGCCATCTTCTCCACAAGAGCTGTGGCTTGAGGTATGGTGAGTGATAGGAATGCTCCTCCAGCTGCAGCATCCATGGTTTCACGGGCACTGTTAATGAGCCCATGATAAAATGTCTGCATCAGTAGCCAGCTTTCCATTCCATGATGGGGACATTCTAGGATGTAGTCTTGGAAACGCTCCCATGCTTCTGGAACGGATTCATCATGTTGTTGCTGAAAACTTGTAATCTTCCCATGGAGAGCATTGGTCTTGCCCATGGGAAAGAATTTGGCCAGAAAGTTCGTGGAGCAGAGTGCCCACGTAGTGTTCTTCTCCTTTGTAGCGTAGAACCACTGCTTCGCTCTCCCCAACAGTGAGAATGGGAAAAGGCGAAGTAGTATGGCGTCTCTGGGGACATCAGCCATGGTGAAAGTGCTGCAGATCTCCAGGAAGTGTTGAAGATGAGCACTAGCATCTTCGTGTGGCTTCCCACAGAACTGGTTAGGTTGCACCATGTTGATGAGCCCAGGCTTGAGCTCGAAGTTGTGGTCGATCTCCCCAGCAGGTCCAGTGCGGATGTTGTCCGTAGTGGGAGCTGAGAACTCGCGGATCGACTTGTTCGCCATGGCTTCGAATTCAGTCGACAAATTCCGGATGAAACTTCGGCGGTCTTCGGATTTGGATGAAGCTTTGTGCTGAAGTGTTGACGATGTCTTCTTGAGCTTGGCTCTTGTTCTTCTGAATAAGGCTTCGGGATCGTCAACAAAGTTGTCTGGAAGATGTCTTCTATTCATGCATCACCCTGCAATAAATAATCAAAATGGAAAATACAGGGGTAAAACTGTATAAGAGAATTGATAAGCTCGATCAGATTAGTGATGCAAATGATGACTCAAAGTTCCATATTCATTCCTACTTAGTAATCAACCTTCCCCGGCAACGGCGCCAAAAATGCTTGTTGGGCATTCTTAACGTCACTACCAAAAGTAGACTTAGTTTTCTAATTCTGATAACGGCGCCAAAAAATGCCAAACCTATCCCTCATGCCACTTAAGCCAAGTTGTCATCCCCAGCATGACACGAGAGACGCGGTATTGAAATATGCAATTGCTCATCAAGATAAATAATAAAAGGGATCTGCAAGCGCACAGATTAATACTGATGTAGCATTTTAACCGGGAAGTATTTCAGGTATCGTTATTTATATTTTTACCTCTGGGAAGGGATTTCTAAGTATCATGGTTGATAATGGAATGAGAATATGGAACTGAGTACACATCATTGCATGTATAACCGAGAGTATTTATCAATCTCTTTATACAGGTATAAATGTCACATTAAGTAAAGGTAAAGTGAAAATGGTGACAAAGATAATTAATCTGATCAGCTAGCCACATATAATAATGATAAGCACCTCAACAGATATTCTAGCAAGTCATTAGCATGGAATTAGGATGAACTACAAAGATATTCCCTAAGTTATTATTAACTATAAAGTCTAGCATATCATAGTTAGTGCAATTATACTTGGCAATCATGGTGAGAAAAGACTATATCCATGCATAGTGAATATTAGCAAGGAAGATGAAGAACATAGCAATCACTCCCCTGTAATAGTGTTGCTCTGCCTGCCCTATACACGAGAGGGGGACTATATAAGAATCAACGAAGCTGTCACTATCGCGAACTACCCCACAATCCGGCATATAGGGTGCAATCGCAGATAAATACGGTATAGACACCACGTCTACACAATAATTATCATTCACCCACTGTACACATGGATAAACGCTATACGATCCTAGGCATGTATATAATTCCAATCTAACTAAGCCAAGCATATAACTATGATAAACTAAGAACAATATAATTGCAAATATAATCAAGTAGAGCAAAGTCATAACCAATATATTGAAATAGAACAAAGTCATATTCATAATATTGAAGAACAATGATGAACAATTGAAGAACAATAGAGGAATTACCAAGAATCCTCTTGACAGATCCGGGAACCAATCGAAAATTGACTCCTTCTAGTTCTAATCCTATGTAGCTATGCTAACTAGAGATCTAGTTGATGTGGTGGCTCTAGGGCTTGATCAGAGTCTCTCCTCCTGAATTAGGGTTTGAAGTATGAGACGAGGGCCTCTCCTCCAAGGGCAGGGGCCTTGCTTATATAGCCCTTTTGGATGAATCTGGGCCGTCGGATCAAACCGACATTGAACGGACGGTTTTCCTTGATCCTCTAGGTCGGTGGAGCATAATCCTCGAGGCGGAGCCTGATTGGCTCCGGGGCCAGGGCGGGCGCCCTAAGGACCAGGGCGGGCGCCCTGTGTCCGGCTCCGTTACGCCTCCCGTTCGTTCTCGTGGCTTCTGGACTCTTCTAGATGTAAGATAATTACGTGTTCGGTTAATATCCCGTCATTAATCCGACATGTGGGCCTTTCTTCCGTATTTCCTGATAACCCCCTGTAGAAATAGATAAACAGCAAAACTCGTGGAATTCTGTCAGATAAAACCCAAAGTCTAGGTGTTGGTTTCATTTGGATCCTTTTCTCTATTTATTTGATAGTTATAATTGATACTTAAGGACCGTCAACAGCGCGAAGCTTCTCATTCCGTAGGATTAAACGCGGGCTCGAATGGTGGCCTCGGTGGGGAGAACCGCCATCTCCGGCCATGGAAGGGCTGCCGGCCATGGGGTGTTGCCTGCCAGACTTGGTGATGGAGGCTGGACTTTTCACTATAGAGTTGCAGGTGATTGTGAGCCGTCCGTTTTTGAATCAACGGCCCAGATTAGAAGATAACCCTTCGCGGGGTAATCTTTCTAAAGAGACGCTCAACTTTTTAGTAATCAACCCGCCATCCAAAGCGTATTGCTGAAAACGCGTTTTCGTGTTTTGAAAGCGTATTTTCACCCGGCTAAATTAAAAATACGTTTTCAGGTATTTACAGTTTTGCCACTAGGATTGTTTTGGTCATAAAAACTTCGTTTTAACTCCGATTTGATCCGTTCAAGTTGCGTTAGGTTCATATTTGGGAGCTCTACATGTTAGTGTAGTTGTACAGTTAATTTTGATAATTTATTTTTCGAGTTTATAATTAAGTATTTATTTATCTATAGGAAATCTTAGAAAATTCATAACTTTCACGTTTTAACTCCGAATTTGGTGATCTTTGCGTCTCTGTGCTCGTAGAAACGTGTAGAAGAGTTTTATAAACTTTTATTACTGTTTTGCTACTATTGGTATACTGTTCTAATTATATCTCTTTGTTTGCTTCGTGTATGTTTGATTGGATGCATGTGTGTTGTTGATTGATGATCGAGTTTAGAAGGTGAGCAATATCTGGACGATCCGGAGTATTACTTTGAGCCAGATCAGCGGTATCACTCGGAGAGTTTTGATCAAGGCAAGTATAACACAGGACTATCCTTGTTACCTATACATTGAAATTATCATACATATGCATGTGCTTACCTTGACAACCTTAGAGATTATAACTTAGTGATTGTTATCTTGATTCCTTGTCAACCTTGGGAATGCATATGGGTAGCTACTGCTAGTGCTTAAACTATGAACAATGATCTTGTAATTTGATTAATGGATTAAGCAATCAACCATTAAGATGATTTAATTACTGTTAAAAGGGGGCTAGAGCATGTGTATTATTTTTGATGCTCTGGTTACTCTCCATAAGGACTTATTTGTACGTGATCATCCAGGACATACAGTACAGCTGTGAGGGCTATATGGCTCTGGCTTTAGTTGCTTAAAGGACCTTTTCTAGCTTGTTAGTGGTTACCTTAAATGGCGTAAGAACGGCTTGCCACGTTGGGTGTAGGGCGAGCCCCTGGCCTAGTGTGTATAGGCTGCGGTTGTTGTGCCACTAGGAAGGGGGGGGGTTCTACATCTGCCTGCCGAGTGAATCTAATGACCCTAACTTGTTAGACGAACTTTTAAGTGGCTTTATATGATTTCCGGTGTATTGGGCCTAGCTAACTCATGCATTTGGAAGTCGTGACTCATAGTGAAAGTGTACACCTCTGCGCAGAGTTAAAAACTGGTATACTAGCCGTGCTCACGGATACGAGTGGCCTTGGAACATTTACAGATAGATGATCACCATTGCTATATCATGTTTACTTATTGTTGATATTATGCTCATGTTAATGTTATTCATTATTCTTAATTACAATTGATCATTTGTTCACTATTGGGAATTGGTTCATCTTGATGCTACATAATTGCTAAATATATGATGACTAAAAGCTAAACGCAGTCAAACAGTGTCTAGCCTTTTGAGCCTCATGAACCCTGTGTTATATTTGTTGAGTTCGACATGGACTCACCCTTGCTATTTCCACCATAACAGATGAAGATTATGAGGAAGATTATCGTAATGAGTACTAGTCTTGGTGTCAACCAGTCAACCGTGTCCCTGTGTGGAGTTTTCGCTAGAGATTTACTATTAGTTATTATTATTTACAGTTCAAGACTATGTTTAACTATTTATTTGATATGTAATAAGCACTGTGATGATACTATGTAATTTATCTACTTATGTGTGCGATCATATCCTGGGGCGCACATGAGTACTTTATGCATCCTATTTTTGTCCTTAAAAATGGGTGTGACAGATTGGTATCAGAGCCGTGTTGACTGTAGGACGCAAGCCTAGTTAGAATGGTCGTTATTACCATCCATGCTTCACTTATTTCATGCTTACTCCTTGCACCTTGTTAATTACTAAATTTTTATGCTTCCTCTACTTTATTCTATTGCGAAAATACATTGATTCTATCTAATCTATGTCTAAATCTTGTAGATGCCTCCTCATCCCCGTTTGTCAGCTGCACAGTACGTTGCCCGTTTCAAACCCCAGGAGCCATATGAAGATGGTGACCAAGAGCTATCTGATGCTGAATCAAGAGTTGGTGACACTCCAATGGAGGATGTAGTTATGGGGTGGACCACGAAGCTTCATATCATGGTTCCTAAGGCTGATGCTTTCTTCCATGATATGCTGACAAGAACCTTGGACAACTACTACTACGACTGGAAAGCTACGTTGGAGTATCGTAGTGCAGAGTATAGTCATCCATGGATGGATTCCTATTGGGAAACGGAGTTATGGGTTAAGAAAAGGGATCCTACCACTAAGGAGCCTAAGGTGGAGTCAAAGTTCATTACCCGAGTGAGCCGGGCAACCGTAGAAACAAGCATGGAGGATGTCGCCTACAATGCGTTCGTTTATTACCATGGTCTACGCTCAGATAAGACATTACAGGGTGCACTCCGGCACTTTCTTTGCTTCCTACATGACAAGGGTGTTTGGACCGTGCCGCTTGCAGATGATTCATCCTTGACTCTACAAGCTACAGTGGGATTAGCTCGTGATTTGGCTCTCCATGAGGTGGATTTGAAGGATGAGTTGTTGAAGGAAAAAGAACTTAAGGAGCAAGCTTATAAGGAGATTGACCAATTAAGGGCAGAGTTAGGACATCCCAAGATTTATGAGAAGCTTAATTAGGAAATAGGAAAAATCCCTATGTAATAGGAACGATAGTAGTTGCGAGTCAATTTTAAGTTTGGATTGTTTTGAGAGTCAGTTTGTGGTGTGAACAATTGTGTGATTAATGGATTGTTATTATGATAATGTGTGATTTGGATCTTTGTAATGTGTGCTGGAGTTTTGTAGACATGCCTACAAGTTCCATGGTTAAGAATATTAAGTTTGATCAAAATATATTAGTTGGTTATGAGGTGAACTTAGTTCTGTCCTGTGCTGATTTTTTGGATCAGTCTGGGATGTTTTAGGAATAACTTAAAATCCGTTAATGGGAAATTTAAGAAATTTTACTGGGAATAATTAGACTTCTATATCTTTCCAACCCCACAAGAATTACTTTAATATCTATTAAGAGCTAAGAGATATACCTGTTCCAAGTTGGGGTTACTGCACAGTCTGGAATTCTGAAACAGTTTCGGTTAAGCTCAGTTTTTGGCCAATTTATTGTCAGAATCAGAAAAAGTGTTATGAATAAAAGTTGTAGATAATTTTGAAAGATTTCCAACCATGTACAGATCATCTGAATTGGATGTCTGTAGCTCGAGATATGACAGTTTTACTTATCTGCTGAAATTGGAATTCGCCTAGAAAAATCAGATTTTGCTTATCTATTGAATACATCATCTCGGATCGTACTGAATTTCATTTTCTATGTTTTTGGAAACAGATGTCACGGAGAGGTCGGGGCAGAGGTCGTGGAGGTGCTAACTCACCTATTACTATGGAGGAACTTATGCATACTCAGAATCAAATGATGCAAATGTTTATGCAGCACATGCAGAACAATCCCCCTGCAGGAGGACCACCACCTATGCAAGTGAGGGACAAGCGTGGAGAATTTTTGAAGGGACGCCCTCCAGTGTTTTCTCATGCTACTGATCCTTTAGAGGCAGATGATTGGGTGAGAGCAGTTGAGAAACAGTTGAATATCGCCCAATGCAATGATATGGAAAAGGTGTTATATGCATCTGGTCAGTTACAGGGGACAACTCAGACTTGGTTGGGGTCGTATCAAGCTGCACGCCCTAACGATGCTCCTCCTATCACTTGGAATGAGTTTGTTAGAGATTTTCGAGCTCGTCATATTCCTGAAGGTATAATTGAGCTGAAGCAGGAAGAATTTAGAAATCTCAGGATGGGACAGATGAGCGTTAGTGAGTATCATGATAGGTTCACCCAGTTGGCTCACTATGCTCCTAATGAAGTGAGGGAAGATGCAGATAGGCAGCGTCTTTTCTTAAAGGGGATTTATTATGATCTTCGCTTGCAATTGAAGGGGAATAACTATGCTAGTTTTCAAGAGCTTGTGAACAAAGCTATTGTGCTTGATAATGAGCGCAGGGAGATGGACAGGAAGAGGAAGATGAAAGGACAAAGCTCAGGAAGCAACAACCGTCAGCGCACTAATTCTCAGCATGGTTTTCATCAGAAGTTTCAGGGACCGGTTAGTCAGTGGAATCGCAATTCAAATCAGAGGTGGTCTCAGAATTGGCAAGGTAATCAGTCTCAGCAGCGTTCATCATATCCACAGCGTCAACAGTATCAGCAGACTGGGCAACAGACTCCTCGCACTAGAAATCCCAATGTTACCCCCATGAAGAATAGTGCTCCCAGCACGCCTACTAGATGCTTTGTCTGTGGAAAAGAAGGACATATGTCTTACCATTGTCCTGAGAAGCAGAACCAACAGACTCCTCAGAGCCAGAAGAGCAACCAGAGGTAATCTGGTACTGGAAGGGTGAATCACGTGTCTTCTGATACAGCTCATGATGCACCGGAAGTTATGATTGGTACGTTCAATGTACATTCCACTCCTGCAACTGTTCTTTTTGACTCTGGAGCATCTCATACATTCATTTCCAACATTTTTGTTAAAATGCATAATATACCCATGCTAGCTATGAAAGAACCTCTCTTAGTAAATTCACCTGGAGGTACCATGCAAACCAGTAATCGTTGTCTTCCAATTAGTATGATTTTAAGGGGAGTAGAGTTTAAGATAACTCCTATAGTGTTGAGGACATCTGGTATTGATGTGATATTGGATATGGACTGGATGAAACAAAATCAGACATAGATTCAGTGTCAGCAGAAGGTGGTAGTTGTGACTGCACCTAATGGAGATAAAATCAATGTGGATGTCGCAGTGCAGAAGCAACCAACCGCTGTGGTGAATCAGCTTGAAGATGCTACTAAAGAGAATTTAGTGATTGAGGAATTTTCGGATGTCTTTCCTGATGAATTGCCAGTTATGCCACCTGACTGAGACATTGAATTTCTTATTGAATTATTACCTGGAACTGCACCTATAGCCAAATGACCATATAGGATGGGAGTAGATGAATTAGAAGAACTTAAGAAACAAATTAAAGAATTACAAGATAAAGGTTTTATTCGACCTAGTTCTTCACCTTGGGGTGCACCAGTTATTTTTGTTGACAAGAAAGATGGTGGTCAGAGGATGTGTGTTGATTATCGGTCACTAAATGAGGTAACTATCAAGAATAAGTATCCTTTGCCCAGGATTGATGATTTGTTTGATCAGTTGAGAGGTGCTTGTGTGTTCTCTAAGATTGATTTACGTTCTGGTTATCATCAGTTGAAGATTCATGCCTCTGATATTCCAAAGACAGCTTTTACTACAAGGTATGGATTGTATGAGTATACTGTTATGTCGTTTGGATTGACCAATGCACCTGCATACTTTATGTACATGATGAATAAGGTGTTCATGGAATATTTGGATAAGTTTGTGGTAGTGTTTATTGATGATATACTGGTATTTTCCAAGACAGAGGAAGAGCATGCTGAACATTTGAGGTTGGTATTGCAGAAGCTTAGAGAGCATAAACTGTATGCGAAATGAAGTAAATGTGAATTTTGGTTGAAGGAAGTTTCTTTCCTGGGTCATATTGTTTCTAATGGAGGGATATCAGTGGATCCAGGTAAAGTAAAGGATGTATTGAATTGGAAACCACCTACTGATGCTAGAGAGATTCGTAGTTTCTTGGGATTGGCTGGATATTACAGACGGTTCATTGAAGGGTTTTCTAAACTTGCTAAACCTATGTGTCACACCCGGTTCTCTAAAGAACAAAACCAGGCTAATCATATGTGTGCCCAGGAAGTCCACACATACGTCAGAATGA
Organism: Saccharum spontaneum; assembly: GCA_022457205.1. Lineage (NCBI taxonomy): Eukaryota > Viridiplantae > Streptophyta > Magnoliopsida > Poales > Poaceae > Saccharum > Saccharum spontaneum. The sequence goes on from CM039606.1 coordinate 16,174,330, forward strand.
AAAAAATATCAGAAACAATGTCATTATATAACGTATACATAACTATATTAACACTTACATCAGAGTATCGCGGAACGGTGACTAAACTTCAGGCTCCATTCTTCTCAGGGACGGCTGACTGGGGGTAACATATGCCTAGCACTTCTACTAGTCTTTTGGAAACTCCACTACACCTTTGTCCTTCCGAGTAGCATCTTACTACACACTGGAGTGTGGGGGAAATAGCAAGAGTGAGTCCATGTCGAACTCAACAAGTATAACACAGGGTTCATGAGGCTCAAAAGGCTAGACATTGTTTGACTGCGTTTAGCTTTTAGTCATCATATAATTAGCAATTGAGTAGCATCAAGGTATTCCAATTCCCATTAATGAACCAATGATCAATTGTAATAACGATAATGAATAGCATTAACATGAGCATAATAATAACAACAGTAATTAAACATGATATAACAATGGTGATCATCTATCTGTAGATGTTCCAAGGCCGCTCGTATCCGTGAGCACGGCTAGTATACCAGTTTTTAACTCTACGCAGAGGTGTACACTTTCACTGTGAGTCATGATTTCCAAATGCATGGGTTAATTACTCCCAAAACACTGAAAACCATATAAAGCCATTCAAAAGTTCGTCTAACAAGTTAGGGCCATTAGATTCACTCGGCAGGCAGATGTAGAACCCCCCTTCCCTGTGGCACAACAACCGCAGCCTATACACACTAGGCCAGGGGCTCGCACTACACCCAACGTGGCAAGCCATTCTTACGCCATTTAAGGTAACCACTAACAAGCTAGAAAAGGTCTCTTGAACAACTAAAGCCAGAGCCATATAGCCCTCACAGCTGTACTGTATGTCCCGGATGATCACGTACAGATAAGTCCTTATGGAGAGAAACTAGAGCATCAAAATAACCCACATGCTCTAGCCCCCTTTCAACAGTAATAAAATCATCTTAATTGGTTGATTGCATAATCCATTAGTCAAATTACAAGATCATTTTTCATAATTAAGCGCTAGCAGTAGCTACCCAAATGCACAACCCATAGGTGACAAGGAAACAAGATATCAATAGCTAAGTTATAATCTCTAAGGTTGTCAAGGTAGACACATGCATATGTATGATAATTTCGGTGAATAGGTAACAAGGATAGTCCCATGTTATACTTGCCTTGATCAAAGTTCTCCGATAGATACTGCTGGTCCGGCTCAAAATAATACTCCTAATCGTCGTAGTACTGCTCACTGTCTAAATTCGATCACCAAGCATCAACATACAAACATTCCGAGCAAACATACACGAAGCAAACAAAAGATACAATTAGAACAGTACACCAACAGTAGAAAAACATTTAGAAAAGCTTACAAAACTATTCTACACGTTGCTACGATCACACAGACGTAAAGATCACGAAATTCGGATTTAAAACGTGAAAGTTATGAATTTTCTAAGATTTCCTATAGATAAATAATTACTTTAATATAAACTCGAAAATAAATTGTCACAAACCTACTGTACAATACTACCAACATGTAGAGCTTGCAAATACGAACCTAACGCAATTTGAACGGGTCAAATCGGAGTCAAAACGGAGAAGATATGGCCTAATCAAGATTGTATGTATATATGTATTTCTATTATATTTCGGGATTTGTTTTACTAAAGAAAAACGGCCATAATACCTGCATGACGTGATGATGAGGTCATCAAACTAGCAAGTAATTGGAGCAGTGACAAATATATTTGAATACCCAGCTGATTCTGAATCACTTTTCTCGCTGCATCTAGGCTGCAAACGAACTGCAACATCAATTGTTGGAGATACAGAATCTTCAAAGAACTCTTTCGCAGAAACTGTAATTATGCAGTCATCATCAGGGTCTGAATTGGAGCTAGCCACTTTGATTAAAGCTCCAGATTCCTGCCTGATCTGTTTGATAATTCCACCACCCTTCCCAATTACACCCCCCACATTTGCAGCAGCACAAAGTAAACGCAAGCTAAACTCCTTTGCAGAGCTCTCATCCCTTCGTGGTTGGTATAAAGAGGACCAATCTCCTGCCGCATCACCTTTGTAGCCTCCATAAGGAGGAATTACTGGAGTGATCCCTACAACAGGTGCAGTAGAGGAACCACCAAGGTGGGTGCTCCCTGGATAAGGTTGGGTCAAGCTGGATGCAAGAAGATGCTGTGACTTGGATGGGTTGTCATGGAGGCGAGATGACACTTGATGAAGAGCCTTTCTGACCACTACCGTGTCTCTAGATATCTGGAGAAATTCATCGCCGGAAAAGAGAGATAAATTAGAAACACGATCAACGAACGATGGATTCGAGGAAAGGAATACATGACGGCGTAGAGAAGATCGAGATGAACCTCGGGGTGGAAGCGGAATTCGCTGGAGATGAGAAACGTGGCCGGAAAAGCTCGCCGAACCTTCGTCGGAAGTTCGCCGGAACGCAAGCTGTAGATGCAGAACTTCGGCGAGGGGTGGAGGGAGCTACGAGCGGCGGCTCGCGATACGAGCTCAGCGGCGGCGGACAACAATAGCGGCGGCGAACGGCAACAGCGGCGGCGGGCGGCGACAGCGGCGGCGGCGGCAACAGCGGCGGCGGAAAACAGGGCTAGCAGGCAGGCCGGACATATATATAGGGAGGAAGACTCTCCACCTTCACGTCAACTAGCGATATGGTGCTAATTGACGTTGCACCCTCCATCTGTACTAATAGGCCTAATTAATTATTAAAGCCCATTAGTAAATAAATGAATGGACATTTAGGATTATTGCACACAAGCTTTGGTGGAAAATGAGATATTTATTATTTTCGGAATTAATTAATTTCGTGGATAAAATAATTCTAGAAAAGTCCAGAATTATTATATAAGCCGCGAAAAATACTCCGAAAGCTCCGAAAATTCAAGGGAATTTTCTAGAGACATTATGGAACATGAGGAACCCAAATAAAGTATTTGGAGCTTATGAAAAGATGGATGAAGAGATCAAGGAAAAAGATTAAGCTCACGAAAATTGGAATTTTGAATCCAGAAAATACCAAAAAGTTTTCCGATGAGAAGTAAACGTCGTCCTATGGTATTTTGAAAAATAATAGCACTCACCAACACCAAAGACAAGCATCACACAAACACCACATTATTAAATTAATATGAAAAAGTTTAAAACCACAATTTTCTATATTTAATTAGCAACAACTTAACTTATCTAATAAATTTATTCAGATATTGAAATAATTTATTTTATTTAGCGTTTTTCCCGCATAACCCAAAATAGAAAATTTTGGGTGTGACAATTCTACCCCACTTAACAGGAATCTCGTCCCGAGATTTGAAGAGACTAGGGAGAAAGATAAAGTTGATTTTGCAAATCTTCATGCTTCTCTCATCAACTCTTATCCAATGATGATGCCATAAACTCATAACCAACTTTGTAAAGGTGTCCTTTAGACCCTTACGATCCTTATAAATGGTTCCAACAGATTACCAACTCTGAGAAAAGATATCTGCGCTGTATAATGACTTTACAACCATGTAGATAGCTGATGCTTCCAGATGATGAAACAGAACATATAAACCTCCATCTTGTATCGTCTTTAGTTTGGGAACCCCCTTAAGAAGAGATCAATTGGAGAACACCAATGGATAGATTGCATTTGTTTCTGAGTGATAACTATCATCATGTCCTTCTGACATCCCAAAGAAATTCATGAGCATATGCAAGAACAAGTAATCCTGCTCTTCCTCACGAGCAGAAAAACAGCAGTGCAGAAATACAGTTATAACTTGAGTTCTGTGAATCCTATGATATTGTAGTTTATACCGTTGGAAAACTTATCAAATTTACTACAACTTCCTTATAGAACACTTCTCCAGATTCTGCAGTTAAGGTAGTCAAAAACTGTGCACAACAGAAACTATTCCAGGTTGCTGACAGCACAGATGTATCACCTTGTGATTTTCATAACTCCCAAACCATAATAGCTATCAGGGTGGTTCTTACGGTCAGAGAAAGATATTGAAGTCTACTGTTGTCCAGAATTTATCCATGATTTTTGGGCGTCCAAAAATAGAGATATAAGCTAAAGAAGACAGACTGCTCTAAAAAGACAGGATAAGGTAGGAACAAAATTCAGAGAGACTAGAGAGATCGATGACACTAATCTTCAAGTCTTCATGCTTCTTTGATTTGCGTTGATGAGATATAAGACATAGATCAAGGATAGCTAAAAGATGACAAGAAAGATAAAGTTTGATCTTCAATTCTTCGTACCTCGTCGCTTGAGATTGTTGATGATAGCGGACACTACCCCACTTAACAAAGATTTTGTTCCACCTAGCAATGTCATTGAAGGCAACACTTTGCAATTCATAAAAATCTTGATCAGGATCAAACTGATGATGATACCATAGGTTCAAAACCAACATAGCGAAGATATCCCTCAGATTCTTGTGATCCACGTAGATGTCGCTCTTATAATCCCAATAAATGCCACACTTACAGCCTTAAGAGCTTTCCACATTCAACTTTCTTGAGCTCTTCTTCATAGTAACTCCACTAGAGAATACCTATCTAGGTAGAAAACTCACTTCACTTAAAACTTACTAAACATACTTGATATGGGGGTGATGTCATCTAAGTTTCCATGAAACTAACTATAGACTTCCAACATCTCCTTCCTATGTCGTCCATGCTAACTTGTATAGAGTATGTTGAATTGAATGTTGAACTCCCAACTGATGATAGCTTGAAGTAAAGACCAGTCCTAACAAATACCCGAGCTTCTTGTAGACGATCCAACAAAGAACTGATCCCATGTAAACAACACTAGCACATGAGTAGACTTCCAATCATAGAGATAACCACTTCTTCCAAGTGAAGCCATAGGACATACGAAACCTTCATCTTGCAACACTCACAACTTTGCTACCCCTCTTAAGTAAAAGAAACTAGGGAACACCAAAGTAACTTGCATCTCCTTTGATACTAGATAACCATAATCATCTCTAATGTAAGATTCCAATGCAAATCAATGAGATTCAAAGATATCCAATGATATATTCACTTATACAAGATAAGGAAGTAATGCAGAAAATTTCTGGGCGAATTCCAATTTTAACAGTTCAGTAAATCTGACATAACTCGAGCTACAAAGATCCAAATGAAGTGATCTTTACATGGTTGGAAAGCTTATGAAATTATCTACAACTTTTATTCACAACACTTTTCCAGATTCTGTCCATAAGTTAGTCAAAAACTGAACTTAACCAAAACTGTTTCAGGATTCCAGACTGTGCAGTAACCTCAACTTAGAACAGGTATATCTCTTAGCTCAAAATAGATAAAAAGGTAATTCCAGTGGGTTTGGAAAGATACAGAAGTCTAGTTATTCCCAGTAAAATTTCATAAATTTCTCATGTCCATATCTTGAGATATAACAGAAACATTGCAGACTGCTATAGAAATCAGCATGCGGAGTATTACGTAAAACCTACCCCACTTAACATGGATCGAGCTACTCCTCAAGACTTATACCTTCCGAGCCACCTTTGAAACACGAGAACAAGGCAACACACAAGCAATACATCAAGCAAAACAAGCACACATCACATCATCGGTACTACACGTGCTTCTTCAACAATGGTGGTCATCCTATGAAAATATTATGGATGATAAAAGACCATCAAACTTTAGAACAAGATGAGATCAGAAAACTTTTAATAAAAACAACGTAAAACAAAAACCAAGGGAGTAAGATATAATAGCTCAAAGGAAGCTATATCAAGGAGGGGATACAACAAGACAAGGAAGAGGAAATAGTCAAAATCAATGAGTCAAGGGATGACAAAATAGTTTTATAGTAAAATGAGTTTTAGAACACGTCCAGTGCTACTTGGCATACGTCCTACAGTCAACACCGCTCTGATACCACTCTGACACACCCGGTTCTCTAAAGAACAAAACCAGGCTAATCATATGTGTGACCAGGAAGTCCACACATACGTCAGAATGAAAAAAATATCAGAAACAATGTCATTATATAACGTATACATAACTATATTAACACTTACATCAGAGTATCGCGGAACGGTGACTAAACTTCAGGCTCCATTCTTCTCAGGGACGGCTGACTAGGGGTAACATATGCCTAGCACTTCTACTAGTCTTTTGGAAACTCCACTACACCTTTGTCCTTCCGAGTAGCATCTTACTACACACTGGAGTGTGGGGGAAATAGCAAGAGTGAGTCCATGTCGAACTCAACAAGTATAACACAGGGTTCATGAGGCTCAAAAGGCTAGACATTGTTTGACTGCGTTTAGCTTTTAGTCATCATATAATTAGCAATTGAGTAGCATCAAGGTATTCCAATTCCCATTAATGAACCAATGATCAATTGTAATAACGATAATGAATAGCATTAACATGAGCATAATAATAACAACAGTAATTAAACATGATATAACAATGGTGATCATCTATCTGTAGATGTTCCAAGGCCGCTCGTATCCGTGAGCACGGCTAGTATACCAGTTTTTAACTCTGCGCAGAGGTGTACACTTTCACTGTGAGTCATGATTTCCAAATGCATGGGTTAATTACTCCCAAAACACTGAAAACCATATAAAGCCATTCAAAAGTTCGTCTAACAAGTTAGGGCCATTAGATTCACTCGGCAGGCAGATGTAGAACCCCCCTTCCCTGTGGCACAACAACCGCAGCCTATACACACTAGGCCAGGGGCTCGCACTACACCCAACGTGGCAAGCCATTCTTACGCCATTTAAGGTAAACACTAACAAGCTAGAAAAGGTCTCTTGAACAACTAAAGCCAGAGCCATATAGCCCTCACAGCTGTACTGTATGTCCCGGATGATCACGTACAGACAAGTCCTTATGGAGAGAAACTAGAGCATCAAAATAACCCACATGCTCTAGCCCCCTTTCAACAGTAATAAAATCATCTTAATTGGTTGATTGCATAATCCATTAGTCAAATTACAAGATCATTTTTCATAATTAAGCGCTAGCAGTAGCTACCCAAATGCACAACCCATAGGTGACAAGGAAACAAGATATCAATAGCTAAGTTATAATCTCTAAGGTTGTCAAGGTAGACACATGCATATGTATGATAATTTCGGTGAATAGGTAACAAGGATAGTCCCATGTTATACTTGCCTTGATCAAAGTTCTCCGATAGATACTGCTGGTCCGGCTCAAAATAATACTCCTAATCGTCGTAGTACTGCTCACTGTCTAAATTCGATCACCAAGCATCAACATACAAACATTCCGAGCAAACATACACGAAGCAAACAAAAGATACAATTAGAACAGTACACCAACAGTAGAAAAACATTTAGAAAAGCTTACAAAACTATTCTACACGTTGCTACGATCACACAGACGTAAAGATCACGAAATTCGGATTTAAAACGTGAAAGTTATGAATTTTCTAAGATTTCCTATAGATAAATAATTACTTTAATATAAACTCGAAAATAAATTGTCACAAACCTACTGTACAATACTACCAACATGTAGAGCTTGCAAATACGAACCTAACGCAATTTGAACGGGTCAAATCGGAGTCAAAACGGAGAAGATATGGCCTAATCAAGATTGTATGTATATATGTATTTCTATTGTATTTCGGAATTTGTTTTACTAAAGAAAAATGGCCATAATACCTGCATGACGTGATGATGAGGTCATCAAACTAGCAAGTAATTGGAGCAGTGACAAATATATTTGAATACCCAGCTGATTCTGAATCACTTTTCTCGCTGCATCTAGGCTGCAAACGAACTGCAGCATCAATTGTTGGAGATACAGAATCTTCAAAGAACTCTTTCGCAGAAACTGTAATTATGCAGTCATCATCAGGGTCTGAATTGGAGCTAGCCACTTTGATTAAAGCTCCAGATTCCTGCCTGATCTGTTTGATAATTCCACCACCCTTCCCAATTACACCCCCCACATTTGCAGCAGCACAAAGTAAACGCAAGCTAAACTCCTTTGCAGAGCTCTCATCCCTTCGTGGTTGGTATAAAGAGGACCAATCTCCTGCCGCATCACCTTTGTAGCCTCCATAAGGAGGAATTACTGGAGTGATCCCTACAACAGGTGCAGTAGAGGAACCACCAAGGTGGGTGCTCCCTGGATAAGGTTGGGTCAAGCTGGATGCAAGAAGATGCTGTGACTTGGATGGGTTGTCATGGAGGCGAGATGACACTTGATGAAGAGCCTTTCTGACCACTACCGTGTCTCCAGATATCTGGAGAAATTCATCGCCGGAAAAGAGAGATAAATTAGAAACACGATCAACGAACGATGGATTCGAGGAAAGGAATACATGACGGCGTAGAGAAGATCGAGATGAACCTCGGGGTGGAAGCGGAATTCGTTGGAGATGAGAAACGTGGCCGGAAAAGCTCGCCGAACCTTCGTCGGAAGTTCGCCGGAACGCAAGTTGTAGATGCAGAACTTCGGCGAGGGGTGGAGGGAGCTACGAGCGGCGGCTCGCGATACGAGCTCAGCGGCGGCGGACAACAACAGCGGCGGCGAACGGCAACAGCGGCGGCGGGCGGCGACAGCGGCGGCGGCGGCAACAGCGGCGGCGGAAAACAGGGCTAGCAGGCAGGCCGGACATATATATAGGGAGGAAGACTCTCCACCTTCACGTCAACTAGCGATATGGTGCTAATTGACGTTGCACCCTCCATCTTTACTAATAGGCCTAATTAATTATTAAAGCCCATTAGTAAATAAATGAATGGACATTTAGGATTATTGCACACAAGCTTTGGTGGAAAATGAGATATTTATTATTTTCGGAATTAATTAATTTCGTGGATAAAATAATTCTAGAAAAGTCCAGAATTATTATATAAGCCGCGAAAAATACTCCGAAAGCTCCGAAAATTCAAGGGAATTTTCTAGAGACATTATGGAACATGAGGAACCCAAATAAAGTATTTGGAGCTTATGAAAAGATGGATGAAGAGATCAAGGAAAAAGATTAAGCTCACGGAAATTGGAATTTTGAATCCAGAAAATACCAAAAAGTTTTCCGATGAGAAGTAAACGTCGTCCTATGGTATTTTGAAAAATAATAGCACTCACCAACACCAAAGACAAGCATCACACAAACACCACATTATTAAATTAATATGAAAAAGTTTAAAACCACAATTTTCTATATTTAATTAGCAACAACTTAACTTATCTAATAAATTTATTCAGATATTGAAATAATTTATTTTATTTAGCGTTTTTCCCGCACAACCCAAAATAGAAAATTTTGGGTGTGACACTATGACATCTCTGTTAGAGAAGAATGCCAAGTTTGTGTGGTCTGATAAATGTAAAGCTAGTTTTGAAGAGTTGAAGAAGAGGTTGACTACAGCGCCTGTATTGGTTTTGCCAGATTTGAGTAAGAAGTTTTCTATTTATTGTGATGCTTCTCGTCAAGGTTTGGGATGTGTTCTTATGCAAGAAGGCAGAGTTGTGGCTTATGCATCTAGGCAGTTGAGAAAGCATGAGTTGAATTATCCTACGCATGATTTGGAGTTAGCAGCTGTAGTTCATGCTTTAAAGATTTGGAGACATTATTTGATTGGACATAAGAGTGATATATACACTGATCATAAGAGTTTGAAGTATATTTTCACTCAGTCAAATCTGAATTTGAGGTAACGTAGATGGTTAGAGTTGATTAAGGATTATGATATTGAGATACACTATCATCCTGGTAAGGCTAATATAGTAGCTGATGCTCTTAGTAGGAAAAGTTATGCCAATGAGATACGAATGTTGTCTATGACTAGGGAGTTATGTGCTGAATTTGAATATTTGAATTTGGGAATTGTTACTAATACAATGGAATTGATGATAGAGCCTACTTTAGAGCAAGAAATTTACAAGGGTCAGTTGAAGGATGAGAAACTAAAGAAGATAGCGGAAGATATAGTGATTAGTAAGTCACCAGGGTTTCGAATGGATGATAATGGGATTTTGTGGTTTGGAAAGAGGCTGTGTGTACCTGAGGATCAAGCAGTTAGACAGGCAATTCTTCGTGAAGCTCATGAGTCAGCTTATTCTATTCATCCTGGTAGTACTAAGATGTATTTGGATCTTAAACAGAAATATTGGTGGGTTGGATTAAAACGAGATGTGGCTGAGTATGTGGCATTGTGCGATACTTGTCAGAGGGTGAAAGCAGAGCATCAGAGACCTGCTGGATTGTTGCAACCAATGAAGATTCCTGAATGAAAGTGGGAGGAAGTTGGTATGGACTTTATAGTAGGGTTACCACGTACTCAGAGGGGTTATGATTCTATTTGGGTAATAGTAGGGTTGCTCATTTTATACCAGTCAAGACTAATTACATGGGAGTACAATTAGCTACCTTGTATATGGAAAGAATAGTATGTTTGCATGGAGTTCCAAAGAAGATTGTATCTGATCGAGGATCGCAGTTTACATCACACTTTTGGAAAGCTGTACATGAATCTTTGGGAACCAAACTGAATTTTAGTACGGCATATCATCCACAGACAGATGGGCAGACTGAAAGGACCAACCAGGTATTAGAGGATATGTTGAGAGCTTGTGCATTGCAATATGGAACTAGTTGGGATAAGAGTTTGCCTTATGCAGAATTCTCTTATAATAATAGTTATCAACAGAGTCTTAAGATGGCACCGTTTGAGGCTTTGTATGGACGTAAGTGTAGAACTCCATTGTTTTGGGATCAGACAGGTGAATCTCAAGTGTTTGGTACAGATGTTCTTAGAAACGCAGAAGATCAAGTGCGGGTGATTCGTGAGAATTTGAGGGTGGCACAGTCTCGTCAGAAGAGTTATGCTGATAATAGAAGAAGAGATTTAGTTTTTGAGGTAGGTGATTATGTCTATTTGAAGGTGTCACCTATGAGAAGTGTGAAGAGGTTTAACATGAAAGGCAAATTAGCACCAAGGTATGTTGGATCATTTAAAGTTATTGCTAGACGTGGAGAAGTTGCTTATCCATTAGAGTTGCCTGAGAATTTATCTAGAGTACATGATGTGTTTCATGTTTCACAACTTAAGAAGTGTTTACGGGTGCCTGAAGAGCAGATACCTTTAGAAGAATTGACTGTGAAGGAGGATCTTACATATGAAGAGTTTCCGATTAAGATTTTAGAAACTGCTGAGAGGGTTACCCGAAGTAGGGTTATTAAGATGTGCAAAGTACAGTGGAATCGATATTCAGAGGCATAGGCAACTTGGGAAAGAGAGGATGAATTAAGGAAATCATATCCGCAGTTGTTTGAGTAAGCAGTTCATTCTCGAGGACGAGATTCTTTTAAGGCGGGTAGAATTTGTAACACCCAAATTTTAGAGTTAATGAATTTTAAATAATTTAGATAACAATTAATGGCAAATTAAAATTTTAAAACTATTTGGTGATGCATTCATGCTGTTGCATTTATTTTATTTTATGGTGTGGATATATTTGTTTTATTTGATTTGGTTTAGGAAAATTTGATTTGAAAATGTGTTTGGAAAATTAGAAAAGAAAAGAAAAAAAAAGAAAACTTACCTTCAGCTGGTGGCCGACGGCCCGTTTCAGGGAGGCCTGCTTCTTCCTCACTGTGCCCGCGTGGGCCGTTCAGTGACGTTGCGGACCGGGCCAGCCGAGCCCAGCATCGCCGCGGCCCAGTCGGCCGATCCAATAGCCGCGCCTTCCCTCCTTTCTACCGCTGACCGGTGGGGCTCGGATGTCGGCCTTCTTCTACCTCTCGTATACTTTCCGGACTCCAAGCCGAATACGACCATGTCGGTCGGTTCCGAGATTTCTGGGCAAGTCTAACCGAAATCAACGATTTGAGGCTATAAATAGGACGCCTTGGCCCTCTATTTTCCGTTTTTCATCTAAACCGTGAACTCTACCGCAAGGAATCGAAGGTTTAGGGTTGAGGTGGTTGGAGGTGACGGTTGCTCGTGGGTGGAGCCGTCGGGTGGATTCGGGGCCGATTTTGTGGCATTGGTGAGACCACATTCTTCTCCTCTTTAGTTCTAGGCTATTCCTTTGGGTGGAGGCGGTCCTAGTTGCGGTTTTGAAGCTCGCCGATGGTGCGGCAATGGCACCGCCGCCCCTTGTTGTCGTGCGTCGCGTGTGGTTCACGTGGCTAGTTTTTCTTAGCGTATTTGAGTTCGCGCGAAGCTTCTCATTCTGTAGGATTAAACGCGGGCTCGAATGGTGGTCTCGGTGGGGAGAACCGCCATCTCCGGCCATGGAAGGGCCGCCGGCCATGGGGTGTTGCCGGCCGGACTTGGAGATGGAGGCCGGACTTTTCACTGTAGAGTTGCAGGTGATTGTGAGCCGTCCGTTTTTGAATCAACGGCCCAGATTAGAAGATACCCCTTCGCGGGGTAATCTTTCTAAAGAGACCCTCAACTTTTTAGTAATCAACCCACCATCCAAAGCGTATTGCTGAAAATGCGTTTTCATGTTTTGAAAGCGTATTTTCACCCGGCTAAATTAAAAATACGTTTTCAGGTATTTACAGTTTTGCCACTAGGATTGTTTTGGTCATAAAAACTTCGTTTTAACTCCGATTTGATCCGTTCAAGTTGCGTTAGGTTCGTATTTGCGAGCTCTACATGTTAGTGTAGTTGTACAGTTAATTTTGATAATTTATTTTTCGAGTTTATAATTAAGTATTTATTTATCTATAGGAAATCTTAGAAAATTCATAACTTTCACGTTTTAACTCCGAATTTGGTGATCTTTGCGTCTGTGTGCTCATAGAAACGTGTAGAAGAGTTTTATAAACTTTTATTAATGTTTTTCTACTGTTGGTGTACTGTTCTAATTATATCTCTTTGTTTGCTTCGTGTATGTTTGATTGGATGCATGTGTGTTGTTGATTGATGATCGAGTTTAGAAGGTGAGCAGTATCTGGACGATCCGGAGTATTACTTTGAGCCAGATCAGCGGTATCACTTAGAGAGTTTTGATCAAGGCAAGTATAACACAGGACTATCCTTGTTACCTATACATTGAAATTATCATACATATGCATGTGCTTACCTTGACAACCTTAGAGATTATAACTTAGTGATTGTTATCTTGATTCCTTGTCAACCTTGGGAATGCATATGGGTAGCTACTGCTAGTGCTTAAACTATGAACAATGATCTTGTAATTTGATTAATGGATTAAGTGTAACACCCAATATTTTCCTAATTTTTAAAAATAGCTTAAATGGTTTTATTTATGCATTCTTTTTTTGTGAGCATGGAATATTTTTTTTATTAAATTAAAATCTAATTCAAGGAGTAGAAACACGTCTTTGCACTCATGCCGCTGCACTTCTTTTTGTTTTCTTTGGATTTGTTTTGCTGTTAAAAAAAAAGAAAAAGAAAATATCACGAGCTCTCGGCCTTGGCCCAGGCGCCCGCCGGCCTGCTCCTTTCCCTCCCCCGCTCTGGGCCGGCCCAGACGCGCTGCGGCCACGGCAGCCCAGCCCACGCGAGCACCCCCTCTCCCCTCTGTTCTCTCACTGCCAGGGGACCCCACCTGTCAGCTCGTTCTCCCTCCTCTCGCCGTTCTCTTCGGCCGAGCCGACGGTCGTCCCCGTGCCCCGCGTCCGCGCGACGACCCGGCCACTGCGACCGAGCCTTCCTCTTTTCCCCCCGCTGCAACTCGCCGCGTGTCAGCCCCCGCTCAAATGCCGCACTTGACGTTCCCGCACACCCCCCCGGTCAAGATGGCGCCCTCGCCATTGACGGCATGATGCCGAGCTCGCCACCGGCTTCACCGCTCATTCCCCATCTTCCCGAGCTATATGAGGAGCACCGGGGCTTCCTTCCGCCTCCCCCGCACTCATCTCCCGCACCCCCACCGCTCGGGACACCACCGGCAGCGGTAGACCTTCACCGCCGGCCGCCCCCCACCAACGCGCGCCGTCCACGGCTCACCCCGGCCTCCAACTGCGTCTTAGGTGAAACCGCGATCCTCCCCTCTACCTCCCGATCCGTTTCGCGGGTTGTTTTGGTCGCCTGGGGCACCGATTGGGTGGCGCCGCCTGTTGGGCATTCTTAACGTCATTACCAAAAGTAGACTTAGTTTTCTAATTCTGATAACGGCGCCAAAAATGCCGAACCTATCCCTCATGCCACTTAAGCCAAGTTGTCATCCCCAGCATGACATGAGAGACGCGGTATTGAAATATGCAACTGCTCTTCTAAATAAATAATAAATAAGATCTGCAAGCGCACAGATTAATACCGATGTAGCATTTTAACCGGGAAGTATTCCAGGTATCGTTATTTATATTTTTACCACTGGAAAGGGATTACTAACATCAATGTTGATTATGGAATGTAATATAGGAATGAGTATCAATCATTGCATGTATAAGTGAGAGCATTCATCTATCTCTTGCATACAGGGGTAAGTGTCACATAAAATATGGATAAAGTATGAATGGTGACAAAGATAATTAATCTGATCAGCTAGCCACATATAATAATGATAAGCACCTCAACAGATATTCTAGCAAGTCATTAGAATGGTATTAGGACGAACTACAAGGATATTTCCTAAGTTATTCTTAACTATAAAGTCTAGCATATCATAGTTAGTGCAAGTACACTTGGCAATCATTGCGAGAAAGGACTACGCCCATGCATAGTGATATTATCAAGGAAGATGAGAAACATAGCAATCACTCCCCCATAATAATGTTGCTCTGCCAGCCTTACACACGGGAGGGGGACTATATAAGAACCAACGAAGCTGTCACCATCGCGGACCACCCCACGATCCGGCATATAAGGTGCAATCGCAGATAAATATGGTCTAAGCACCACGCCTACACAATATTTATCATTTACCCATGGATCCGATGGATAAACGCTATACGATCCTAAACATGTATATAATTCCAACTAAGCCAAGCGTATAACTACGATAAACTAAGAACAATATAATCGCAAACATAAACAAGTAGAGCATAGTCATAATCAATATATTGAAATAGAACAAAGTTGTATTCATAATATTGAAGAACAAAGATGAACAATGAAGAATAGTAAAGGAATTATCAAGAATCCTCTTGACAGATCCGGAAACCAATCGAAGATCGACTCCTTCTAGTTCTAATCCTATGTAGCTATGCTATACTAGAGATCTAGTTGATGTGGTGGCTCTAGGGCTTGATCAGAGACTCTCCTCCTGAGATTAGGGTTTGAAGAATGAGAATGAGGGACTGCCTCCTCTAGGGGCCAGGGGTCCTGCTTATATAGCCCCCTCAAGTGAACGTGGGCCGTCGGATCAAACCGATATTAATCGCACGGTTTTCCTTGATCCCTTAGGTCGGTGGAGCATAATCCACGAGACGGAGCCTGATTGGCTCTTAGGCCAGGGCGGGCGCCCTAGGGAGCAGGGCGGGCGCCCTGCCTCCGGGCCCGTTCGGCCTCCCGTTCGATCTCGTAGCTTCTGGAGTCTTCTAGATGATAGAAAATCGGTGAACACGTTATTATCTCTATGTAAACCCGACGTGTGGGCCTTTCCTCCGTATTTTCTGATAACCCCCTGCAGAAACAGACAAACACCAAAACTCGTGGAATTCTGTCAGATAAAACCCTAAGTCTAGGTGTTGGTTGCATTTGGATCCTTTTCTTTATTTATTTGATAACTATATTTGGTACTTAAGGATCATCAACAAACTCCCCCAAGCTTACCTCTTGCTCGTCCCTGAGCAAGGATAGACTCATTATGGATCAGAAGTTGCTGCAACGCCTTTGAACATTGACGGTACATATGCTTTCAAATAAGGTCTCATCCCTGAGTTAGAGTAAACTGTCAAGACTTAAAACTTACTCATTTTACCTTTCACCATGGGGCTTGCAACCGTCACCTGCATCTTGAGTGGTTAAAAGATAGAACGGTCTAGTCAAATGCCATGTCTCTTATTCTTGATCAGCTATAGCTCTGGAGTTTTTGCAAATTTTTCAAATAAAACTCAGAGATTCCTTGTATGACTTTCTCGGGTCTCTCTTTTGTGGTATTTCTGGATCCTTACCAAGGCAGTAATGGTATATGCCTTCTCTCTCAAAGTATGTGGTATTTATGGTATAAGGCATAGTGACATTGCCTTCTCTCTCACCCTACTCTAATAAGGCTTTGATATCTGGAGCTCATAGGTGGGAGATACAGTATACATACTCATAGAACATTTATTGCATAGTCAAACCATGGATCCAGAGAAACAAGTCAATAAGTCAAATCAAGATGTGCATGTGTGGTGAATGAGTGGTGTATGGTGATGATGGTGATAACAAAAGTCTAATGCTCTTTTTGAGGGAATACATACCTTTCTTTCTTTTTAAAACTTTTGAGGGGAATGAGATGCTCTATATTTTTTCTCTCAGATGGGTATTGTACCCCTAATTCTACTGTCGGACACTTGTCCATTTTTACCTCTTGTCTCACTTTTTCTTTCTTCATGGTTCCGAGCACTTGCTCCTTTTTATTTCCTCGTTTTTTTAGAGCAATCTCCCTCTTTTGAAAATATAGCAAGTGGTAGTAGAAATGACTTGAGCATTAACTTCACAGGGAATAACAGGAATGGGATAATGTTTTTGGCTATTCTCTCCCGGGTCAGGAGTAGAATAATTTTGGGTGAATCTGGAGATGGAAATGAGTGGATATATGTGGATGCGTACTTCCGGAGTAGAAGCAGCATGTATGAGTGAACGTGCAAGTGAATCTTGATTTTAACCACATGACAAGTTCCTAAGGGTCTACACAGCTTGACCACACTCAATGCCCATAAGCAGTAAGTAGTAAAAGTGCGGCTCTTATTCTAACAAGCATGTATATATGGCTGTGGTAGGAATTTAAACTCTCATCATACAGGAACTCATCATGCAACATTTTAAAGATTTTCAAAGATAAAATTCTCCAGAATTCTAGCATCTCTAGGAACAGATAAACAGCAGCTCAACCTTCCCATATCATATCCACTAACAACTTAGACTTCAGATCAAGTTCTCTTCCCACTAGTTCAGGTTTAGAGCCAGTTTTAAATTATAACAGTTATGTCTAAACTAGAGAGAGAACAAATTTGAAAATTAGGCAGAGCAACTATTCATCATATCCATGCTAGAGTTTTATTTTCAAGATTCAGTTTAGCATAGCTACTTTATTTATTTATTAAACTAAGCAAATATATATAAACACAAAATATTTATTTGGGTTTTCATGATTATGCATCTTTTTATTTTAATAAAGCATAGGTATAAATGTAGATAAAAATACTTATCGGGATAAATGGGGGTGCTCTCCCCCAAGCTGGATCTTGACGTAATTTCTTCTGATGTAGCTAGCAGGTGCAGAGGTGTATTTGAATGTCGGCAGCACCCTGACAACGATTAGGATGTCCTCCATCTACTAGTCTTCCTGAATTCTGTGGAGCTCAAATAGACAACAAAGCTTCGTGGAACTTGATTAAGCGTTAGCATAAATATCTAGCCTTTATCATGTTTGAGCTTCCTTGATAAATGTCACTCTCTATTTTTATTTTCATTTTTATAGAACAGAAAAAATATATATTATTTTTTTTTATGCCACCACAGTGAATGTACTTATGGGTTTTATGCCACTCGCATACTCACATGGGGCTTACTATTTTCAACATTTTTTTAGACAGAATGAACATGATTAACTGAGCAATAATTAAAGGGAAAATGATAACTACCAAGTTTACCTCTTGGCACGGCGTTCGGTGTTTTTAAGTCCTCCGAACAGGACTTCTTTTCTTCTTAGTTGTCCTGGGATTTGGGTGGCGTAGACGGTGGTTCCGGCAGCGCCTCCTCTTCTTATGTAACTGTCTTCGCCTTCCATACCCGACTTGGTGCTTCGGTGTCACACCCGGTTTTAAGGACAAAACCAGACATACACTATATGTGAAATAAAGAAGTCAAATCTCACATATAGCCACAGATAAGTGTAATATCAAGAGACAAATGCTTAATAAACATATTGCAATAGTATAAGATATAACCTTAGAGAGCAAGACAGCGGAAAGACAACTCCGAACACCGGGTGTAGACTTCACTCCAGGAACAAACTAACTGGTTGATCACAAGCCTAAAAACTCCAGAGACTATCCTGAGGTGTGGAAAATAGCAAGAGTGAGTCCATGTCGAACTCAGCAAATATAACACGGGGTTCATGAAGCTCAAAAAGGCTGACACTGGTTTACTGCGATTAGCTTTTAGTGAGTCATCTTTTAGCAATTGAGTAGCAACAAGTTATCATAAGCCCAAATAACCTCATGATCGTGTAAACGAGAATAATGTATAGCAAGAAACAATAATCATTAGTGAACATCAATATCATCAGTGTTATCATTATCATCAGTGTTCATCATTTATTCTGTAAGGGTCCAAGGCCACTCGTGACCGTGAGCACGGCTGTTATAACAGTTTTACACTCTGCAGAGGTTGTACACTTTCACTGTGAGTCGTGATTTACCCTTTCGCCCGAGGTAGCTAATCTCTTGACCCACTTCCAAGGAAGGTCGGCAAGGTTCACTATGAAGTCTTTCAAAGGTTCGTCTAACAAGTTAGGGCCATTAGATTCACTCGGCAAACAGATGTAGAGCCCCCCTTCCAAATGGCACAATGACGCGCAGCCTATACACATAAGGACAGAGGCCGCACTATACCCGATTCATCAAGCCGTTCTTACGCCATGAAGGTTACCACTAACAAGCTAGAAAAGGTCCTCATACTTGACTAAAGCCAGAGCCATATAGCCCTCACAGTTGTACTGTAAGTCCCGGATGTTCGCTTACAGATGAGTCCTTATGGAGAGAAACTAGAGCACCAAAAATACCCCATGCTCTAGCCCCCTTGAGCCATGTTGCTATAAAGCATCTTTTAAACGTTTATTGCATATACCATTAGTCAAGTTACAGATCATGGTTATTTATCTTGAGCACTAGCATAAATACTACCCAATGCAATGTCCCATGGGTGTCAAGGTACAAGATACAAAAGCTAGGATATCCTTAGTGGTAACAAGGTAGACACATGCTATATGATTATTATGACATTAATGTGAATAGGTAACAAGGAAGATCCCATGCTATACTTGCCTTAAATTGAGATCCTTTCTCTGATCCAAATCTTCAATTAATAGCTTCTTGAATCTCCACGTAAATCTCACCGACTAGACAAGATCATAAAGCACCACACAAGCATCCATTCAAACATACACGAAGCAAACAATAGAAATAAATTAGAACAATACACCAAACATATGAAACAACAAGTGAAAAGGTTTTAAAGATGTTCTACGCATTGCTACGAACACACAGACACGAAAAACACACTAATCGGAGCTACGGTGAAAGAAATACATACACCGAAAGATTTTGTTGTATAAAACGGAAAATTATAGGTCTCATTTGTTTTAACTATAAAATCATATATATAGGATAAAATACTTTTTATAGATATTCAAAAGTGACTTAGGCTAAATTACATTTAAATTTAGAAAACTAAAGGAGAAATCAATAATATTTTATTTATAAATCTAGTTGCACAGTTAATAATCAAATTAGATCTAAACATTGAAATTCCAGAGATTTTGATAGGGAAAACATTAATACTATTACATAGTTCATATTGTTATAAATCCATTGAAATTTGAATGGACTAATTCGGAATTAAAACAAATAAGTTATGAATTAAACGAGATTTTCTTTAGTAAAGTAATAGATTAAATCTAACATCTAATCTTAAAGATATAAAACCTAACCAACAGTAACACTACCAGTATAAAAAGTTTGTAAAACTCTTCTACACGTTACTACGATCACATAGACGTAAAGATCACGAAATTTGGATTTAAAACGTAAAAGTTATGAGTTTTCTAAGATTTCCTATAGATAAATAATTACTTTAATATAAACTCAAAAATAAATTGTCACAAACCTACTGTACAATTCTATCATCATGTAGAGCTCGCAAATACGAATCTAACGCAATTTGAATGGATCAAATCGGAGTTAAAACGGAGATTCTACGACTAAAACAAGATCAGTGGCAAAACTGTAAATATCAGAAAACGTATTTTTGAATTACCGAGAGGAAATACGCTTTCAAAACGAAGAAACGGATTTCGGATAATACGCCAAGGACCGCGGGTTAAACCTTAAAGAAAGCCAGGGTCTCTTTAGCAAAAACGCCGGCCGAAGGGGTATCGTGTATTATCAGCCGTTGGATCTGAAATAGATGGCTCGGATTGGATCGGGGGGGGGAATGAGCGGCGGCACGACGGCCGGAGCAGCCCCGGCGGCTTTCCGCGGCGGCGCCATGGCCGGAGACGGCTAAACCTCGCTACAGAGCGTTATTTCGCGAAAGAAGGGTACCGACAGGTAGAGCATGCCAAGGCGAACTCACCAAGGTAGAAAACAACGTCGATGCGGGACCGAAGGAGGTGTGCGGCTTGGAGAGGCGGGCGGTGGAGGCGGAGCTTCGGGCGTAGCCACCACGGGGTGTTGGAGCCTACGATTTGCTGGGCAATGTGGAGCGGAGGGAGGCGGCACCCTGTTTTTATAGCCCGAAGGCGGTTCTAAGAAAGGAAGGGGAGGATTTGGAGGTTTGGAAAGCGTCGTGACCGACGACTTGAGGAAGGAGGCGCACCTGACGAGTGGGCCCGCAGCGTCAGTGACGGGAAGAGGAGGGGAAGGCGTGGCGCGCGTGAGCCGGGCCAGCGGCCGGCTAGCTGGGCTCGGCCCAGGCGGAAAACGGGGAGGGGAGAAGTGGGCCGCGCGCGATGGGTGGAGGCAGGGCCCGCTGGCGGCTCTGCTGGGCTGGGCTGAAAGCTAATAAGGTGAATGAAATCTCTTTTTTTTTTCTTTTCAACAATCCAAAGCAAATTTTCAAATAAATTTTGAATTCTCTTTTGTATTTTCAAAAGTGCACACACTACAAAATAATATGCAGCAGCATGAATGCTCAATCATATTCTCTACCCTTATATTTGATTTTTAAATTAATAAAAATTATTATTATTCTAAGTTTGTATGCTCACAAAAATACATAGAAATCATATTTTTCCTATTTTTAATTCTCTCAAAATTTTAGGGTGTTACAATTCTACCCCCCTTAAGATGAATCTCGTCCCGAGATTCGGAAGATGATGATAAAAAAAATAATGACACTTTGTCTTTATTCGATCCTCATTTTCCAAATTACTCTTTCGTTCAGAGTCATGAGACAGTTTCTCATATCCTGACTGACTAATCTGCCTAACCATGATCATCTCTCCTATTGAGCTCCTCCAAAGTTATTTGTTCTTCTGCTCTGACTTCTGTAAAACTCACGGTCCACTTTGCTATCCTCAGTGTACCTATCTTCTAATTGGTTATTCTCGTCTCCCTCAGGTGAGAGTCGACCACCTTGATACTCAATTCTTTTCCCTGATGGTGTTGTTAAGAGCATTGTGCACCGAGTACCATGAATCACTCCTTTGTGTGCACAGAGCCATCCATTACCAAGAACCATGCGAATTTTAAGTGACTCCAACACAATGAGAGTTGCGGTGAAGTTTTCCTTGTTTATGACAAGACTGACATTCGGGCATATCTGATCTACCTGCACTTCTCCCACTGGGTTTGAACTAGCAAAGGCCTCCTCATTGGACACTTCACCATCTTGCACGTCTCTACCATGTCGGCGGAAATGAAAGAATGCGAAGCACTAGGGTCAAATAGAGCCAAAACTTGTACTGAACTTACTTGAATATAACCTCCCACTACTTTGGTAACTCCATGAATTTTATCCATATCCACATTGCTCAGTCTTCCATTGACATAGTTTTGCTGCGCTTTACTTCCTTGAACAGACTTCTTATGGGCTTTCCTTTTTCGCTTTCATTGTTGTGGATTCTGACTTAGTTCACTCCCAACTTGCTCTTCAACATTGTTGTTTGATAGTGCTTAGCTTCATCATACCCATAACATTCTTCAATGGCAGAAACATTAGTCTTTTTCCACATATTAGTGCGAAACATCATATAGGGCTTCTGAGTCATGAGACACTATACTTCCTGTTATCAAGTGACCAACATCAGCAACACGAACAAGTATAGATGATCATGAGCTATCTAAAGGGACAACTCTCATCTCCATGGATCCAAAGTTATCAACCTTGTTCACAGGACATTTTTGCTCATGAGTGGCAACTCAATTATGGAGATCATCCAATACTTCCAAATAAAGAGTTCAATCTTAATAAACCTTCTTTACATTGGCTACCCCCCTTAAAATAAGGGACACTGAATAGGTAGCTTGAACCCTTTTCTAGATGAGCTAAAAAGTGTTCTGACATCCCAATGATTCTCTTGTGTATGGGTAAGAACAAGAAATCTGAAATTTCTCGCGAGTAGAAAATCAGCCGTGCAGTAAAACAGCTGTAACTCTCATTCTGTTAGTCCAATGAAGCTGTAGTTTAGACCGATGGAAAGCTTATAAAATTCTCTACAACTTTCTAATAGAACATACTTCCAGACTCTGTAGTTAACTTGGTCGAAAACAGTACACATCAGAAACTGCTCCAGGTTTATGACAGCACAGATACATTGCCTTATGCTTTTTGTATCTCCCAAACCAAAGTAGCTTTGGAGATAGTTCTTGCATTTAGAGAAAGATATTGAAGTCTATTCTTGTCCAAAATTTTCTCATGATTTTTTTGGTCTTTCAAGAATAGAGATATAAGTTGCTAAAGACAAGCTGCTCCGAAAGACAAGATATAGAAAGCAGGAGATAACCAAAACCCAGCTATTTATTTCATTAATCCTTATACCTTATACATATAAACTAAATGAAATCATGGACAAAACCCACAAGATCATTCCACTCATTACAAAATTCCAACTCAAGCATAAACATAAGCACAAAGCAACTAAACACTTAAAAGTTCATAAACCACACATTAAGACGACTCAACTTGGCTACTAACGGTTTTATTACACGGGACATAACTCCTATTTCTTAATCATGGTGTGATTGCAGCAGCATCCGGAGTAGACAGAGTCTCTTACATTCCTGAGTCCTCTATATTGACATCTGAATCCCTGCATCCCTCTTTACCATTCTTATAACTCATACCTTAAAATGGGTCAACCTGGTATTCCTCAGGTGTAGATTTAGTACCCTCATACTTAATCCTTTCTCCTGAAAATGTAGTTAGAAACACTGAACATTGGGCATACTCAACCACTCCTTTACAAGTAGATAACCAGTCTATTCCCAGGATAACATCAATGCCCATTAATCCCAAAACAATGAGGTTTACCTTAAAATTTACCCCCTTTATGTCAAGACTAACTTTTGGGCATACGCGGTCTGCCTTTATTTCACCTCTTGGAGTTTCAACCATCACTGTTTTCCCCCTTGGAAGCATAAGTATGTTATGATCTTTTACATATTGTCTAGATATGAACGAATGTGAGGCACTGGGGTCAAACAAAACCTTAGTGTTTCCTGAACTTACTGGAATTGATCCAAACACGACCTCCTTAGCTCCAGGAATGGTGGAAATATCCACATGTTTCAACCTTCCATGGATATAATTTCTCTTTAATTTATTTCCCTGCACATGATCCTTTTGGACGTCCTGCCCTGGGTCTTGCTGTCGTTGGTTCTTTTGCGGGCAAGATTTGACATAATGTCCTTCCTGCTGGCAATGATAACACTTTCTCTTAGCTGGATCTTTTGTGATGTCATACTCCACGGAACTATTGTTTGGTATGCTGCTATCTTGCTGGCCATAAAAGTTCACCTTCGTCCCTTTGGCTTGTTTCCTAGCTTGTTTGGCCTTTCGGGGTTGATACTCCTTATAGGTAATTGTCCACCCATCTATGACTACTTCATGGGGAGTAGTTTTAGCTGAAGAGGCTTCTAACTCCTTAAGGTTTGGTTTTATTTGACAAGGGATCGGAGCTGCATGTGTCAATGTAGTATAACTCGATTGCTGATTGCTTTCCACAAGTGGTTCTAATGAGATTGCCTTCCTTTTCTTGTCCTTGTTGATCTCAAAATTTGGATCCACCTTGACTTTCCCCTTATTAAACTCATTTTGAAGACAGGGAAAACCATAATGCTTACAACAATGACATTGTTTCTGCTCTCCAAGTGCCTTACTATCAACATCTTTATTGGATTCCATATTCTTCCAAGCTTCTGCTACTTGTATCTTCTCTGGCCCCTTGGATATGTTGGTCTGACCTTGAGATGAGCATTGTTGAGAATTTCCATGTTGAGCCATTTCTTCTGATATTTGATTTTGCATTGCTAATGGCTTCTTGTCAAAAGTGAGCAAAAGCGACACAGTTCAGTCCTCTTAACCTCTGAAGTCCAAAGTCTTCTCGTCACGAGCCGTCTAATAGACAAGGAGAAAAGGTTCAAAAATAGAGACAAGGTTTTTATAACAGAACGGGGATAGAATTAAGCATAACTTTGAGAAAATAACAAAGTTAGAGAGAAAGCAAGAAATAGGCAAAATAGAAACATGCTAAACGTCCAGTTCTAACTAGGCTTGCGTCCTATAGTCAGCATTGCTCTGATACCACTCTGTCACACCCGGTTTTAAGGACAAAACCAGACATACACTATATGTGAAATAAAGAAGTCAAATCTCACATATAGCCACAGATAAGTGTAATATCAAGAGACAAATGCTTAATAAACATATTGCAATAGTATAAGATATAACCTTAGAGAGCAAGACAGCGGAAAGACAACTCCGAACACCGGGTGTAGACTTCACTCCAGGAACAAACTAACTGGTTGATCACAAGCCTAAAAACTCCAGAGACTATCCTGAGGTGTGGAAAATAGCAAGAGTGAGTCCATGTCGAACTCAGCAAATATAACACGGGGTTCATGAAGCTCAAAAAGGCTGACACTGGTTTACTGCGATTAGCTTTTAGTGAGTCATCTTTTAGCAATTGAGTAGCAACAAGTTATCATAAGCCCAAATAACCTCATGATCGTGTAAACGAGAATAATGTATAGCAAGAAACAATAATCATTAGTGAACATCAATATCATCAGTGTTATCATTATCATCAGTGTTCATCATTTATTCTGTAAGGGTCCAAGGCCACTCGTGACCGTGAGCACGGCTGTTATAATAGTTTTACACTCTGCAGAGGTTGTACACTTTCACTGTGAGTCATGATTTACCCTTTCGCCCGAGGTAGCTAATCTCTTGACCCACTTCCAAGGAAGGTCGGCAAGGTTCACTATGAAGTCTTTCAAAGGTTCGTCTAACAAGTTAGGGCCATTAGATTCACTCGGCAAACAGATGTAGAGCCCCCCTTCCAAATGGCACAATGACGCGCAGCCTATACACATAAGGACAGAGGCCGCACTATACCCGATTCGTCAAGCCGTTCTTACGCCATGAAGGTTACCACTAACAAGCTAGAAAAGGTCCTCATACTTGACTAAAGCCAGAGCCATATAGCCCTCACAGTTGTACTGTAAGTCCCAGATGTTCGCTTACAGATGAGTCCTTATGGAGAGAAACTAGAGCACCAAAAATACCCCATGCTCTAGCCCCCTTGAGCCATGTTGCTATAAAGCATCTTTTAAACGTTTATTGCATATACCATTAGTCAAGTTACAGATCATGGTTATTTATCTTGAGCACTAGCATAAATACTACCCAATGCAATGTCCCATGGGTGTCAAGGTACAAGATACAAAAGCTAGGATATCCTTAGTGGTAACAAGGTAGACACATGCTATATGATTATTATGACATTAATGTGAATAGGTAACAAGGAAGATCCCATGCTATACTTGCCTTAAATTGAGATCCTTTCTCTGATCCAAATCTTCAATTAATAGCTTCTTGAATCTCCACGTAAATCTCAGCGACTAGACAAGATCATAAAGCACCACACAAGCGTCCATTCAAACATACACGAAGCAAACAATAGAAATAAATTAGAACAATACACCAAACATATGAAACAACAAGTGAAAAGGTTTTAAAGATGTTCTACGCATTGCTACGAACACACAGACACGAAAAACACACTAATCGGAGCTACGGTGAAAGAAATACATACACCGAAAGATTTTGTTGTATAAAACGGAAAATTATAGGTCTCATTTGTTTTAACTATAAAATCATATATATAGGATAAAATACTTTTTATAGATATTCAAAAGTGACTTAGGCTAAATTACATTTAAATTTAGAAAACTAAAGGAGAAATCAATAATATTTTATTTATAAATCTAGTTGCACAGTTAATAATCAAATTAGATCTAAACATTGAAATTCCAGAGATTTTGATAGGGAAAACATTAATACTATTACATAGTTCATATTGTTATAAATCCATTGAAATTTGAATGGACTAATTCGGAATTAAAACAAATAAGTTATGAATTAAACGAGATTTTCTTTAGTAAAGTAATAGATTAAATCTAACATCTAATCTTAAAGATATAAAACCTAACCAACAGTAACACTACCAGTATAAAAAGTTTGTAAAACTCTTCTACACGTTACTACGATCACATAGACGTAAAGATCACGAAATTTGGATTTAAAACGTAAAAGTTATGAGTTTTCTAAGATTTCCTATAGATAAATAATTACTTTAATATAAACTCAAAAATAAATTGTCACAAACCTACTGTACAATTCTATCATCATGTAGAGCTCGCAAATACGAATCTAACGCAATTTGAATGGATCAAATCGGAGTTAAAACGGAGATTCTACGACTAAAACAAGATCAGTGGCAAAACTGTAAATATCAGAAAACGTATTTTTGAATTACCGAGAGGAAATACGCTTTCAAAACGAAGAAACGGATTTCGGATAATACGCCAAGGACCGCGGGTTAAACCTTAAAGAAAGCCAGGGTCTCTTTAGCAAAAACGCCGGCCGAAGGGGTATCGTGTATTATCAGCCGTTGGATCTGAAATAGATGGCTCGGATTGGATCGGGGGGGGGAATGAGCGGCGGCACGACGGCCGGAGCAGCCCCGGCGGCTTTCCGCGGCGGCGCCATGGCCGGAGACGGCTAAACCTCGCTACAGAGCGTTATTTCGCGAAAGAAGGGTACCGACAGGTAGAGCATGCCAAGGCGAACTCACCAAGGTAGAAAACAACGTCGATGCGGGACCGAAGGAGGTGTGCGGCTTGGAGAGGCGGGCGGTGGAGGCGGAGCTTCGGGCGTAGCCACCACGGGGTGTTGGAGCCTACGATTTGTTGGGCAATGTGGAGCGGAGGGAGGCGGCACCCCGTTTTTATAGCCCGAAGGCGGTTCTAAGAAAGGAAGGGGAGGATTTGGGAGGCGGATTCGGTCGGTGGAGGTTTGGAAAGCGTCGTGACCGACGACTTGAGGAAGGAGGCGCACCTGACGAGTGGGCCCGCAGCGTCAGTGACGGGAAGAGGAGGGGAAGGCGCGGCGCACGTGAGCCGGGCCAGCGGCCGGCTAGCTGGGCTCGGCCCAGGCGGAAAACGGGGAGGGGAGAAGTGGGCCGCGCGCGATGGGTGGAGGCAGGGCCCGCTGGCGGCTCTGCTGGGCTAGGCTGAAAGCCAATAAGGTGAATGAAATCTCTTTTTTTTTTCTTTTCAACAATCCAAAGCAAATTTTCAAATAAATTTTGAATTCTCTTTTGTATTTTCAAAAGTGCACACACTACAAAATAATATGCAGCAGCATGAATGCTCAATCATATTCTCTACCCTTATATTTGATTTTTAAATTAATAAAAATTATTATTATTCTAAGTTTGTATGCTCACAAAAATACATAGAAATCATATTTTCCTATTTTTAATTCTCTCAAAATTTTAGGGTGTTACATTCGGTCTCCTGTTGTGTATCCTCGGGCCTTATGACCTCTCCTTCATAGTCTGCCCATATGTCCTTGATGGTTTGCCTCCTTTGGTTACGGTTACGTCGCCTTCTTCTTGTCCTAACCTACTTAGAATCTTCAACTATATAGTTAGGGTCATTAAAGTAGCGGCGTACCTTCTCAGAGGGGAAATGCATATGGACTTCTCCGGTTCCAATGTAGATGATTGCTTTGACGGTGCCTAGGAACGGTCTTCCTAGGATGATGGGTGGATCATACTCGTCGTCTCCCATGTCAATGACCTGAAAGTCTGTATGGACAAAATGATCGTTAATTTTAATAGGGACATCGGTTACTATACCTTCGACCTTTCGGGATGTCTGATCTGCCATCTGGAGCTGAGTGTATGTTGGTTTTAAGGGCATGGTCCCGTACAAGAGCTGATAGGTGACTGTGGCCATTATGTTGACGCCTGATCCAGTGTCGCAGAGCGCCTTCTGAAAGGAGTATCCATTGATTGAGCACTCAATGCTTGGCATACCTGGGTCGTCCTTCTTGTCCAGGAAGGGCGACTTGAGTCGACCATCTTGACCTCCTTGAACTGCAGTGACCATCTTAGCTGATTCGGTCCATCCTTGGTTGTTCTTGTTCTGCTTGATCCTCCTATTGGTCCTCTTCCTTGGTTCATGTTGGGGTTGCTCTGGGATTTGTGTAATCTTGTTCTTGAAGGAAAATGTCTCCTTCCTCCCCTTGATGTTGAAGTTGATCTTCGCAGCGCTGGCGTAGATGACAGCTCCCGAGGTGCTCAGGAATGGCCTTCCCAGAATAACTGGTGACCTCTCATCGGACCCGGTCTCTATCACCACGAAGTCAGCTGGAGCATACGAGGTACCAACTCGGACACACATGTTCTTTAATATTCCTTTAGGAAAGCTTAGTGTCCGATCTGCAAGCTGCAAACACATAGTTGTTTCTGATAAAGGATATGTAAAGAATTTTTCATAGAGTACCCTGGGCATAATGTTGACGCTGGAGCCACAGTCGTAGAGTGCTTCTGGGAAGTCCACCATGCCGATGGAGATCGGGATGACGGGGCGTCCTGGATCGCCTCTCTTGACTGTCAGAAGGTCATTATGTACTCCGACAGCGGGATTACTCCAATAGTTACCTGCATCAAACATGTCTACAAGATTTGCAGATTCTAATCCTTCCGGTTGTGATGGTATACCGAGGTTAGTAGCAGGAACAGTAGCAGCTATTTGATTTAACTGAGATTCAATCATTTTATTAAAGCTAATTTGGTTTTTGATGGCAGTAGAGAATTTATCCATTCTATTATTTATGTTTTCTAGTATTTTATCATTGGATGCCAATTTCTTAGACAAGTTATCCATTAGCTTTCCTTGATTAGACACTAACTCTCTCAGGGGTGGAAAATTATTATTGTTGTTGTAAGAGTTATTACCTTGATAATTACCTGAGTAGTTACCTGAGTAGTTAGGCCTTTGTTGATTCCAACCTTGATTTTGTTGAGGACGGTTGTAGTTGTTGTTGTTGTTGATGTACCTTGCATCCTCAAGCATCTCAGGGCAGTGATTGCCTGAGTGTCCAGTATCTCCACATTCCTCACAAGTCATGTGAGAGTCGTAGACGTTCATGACTTCTCTTTTGTCTCCAGCTTTGTCATCGAGCTTTTTCATGAGTAGGTCTAACTTTGCAGACAGCATGTCTACCTCCTTGAGCTGGTGCATACCTCCACCCTTCTTGCGTGTTTGAGTCCTCTCTTCGTTCCAACCTTGGTTGGACGCCATCTTCTCCACAAGGGCTGTAGTTTGTGGTATGGTGAGTGATAGAAATGCGCCTCCAGCTGCAGCATCCATGGTCTCACGAGCACTAGTGATGAGCCCATGATAGAAAGTCTGCATAAGTAGCCAGCTTTCCATTCCATGATGGGGACATTCTAGGATGTAATCTTGAAAGCGCTCCCATGCTTCTGGAACGGATTCATCATGTTGTTGCTGAAAACTTGTAATCTTCCCACGGAGAGCATTGGTCTTGCCCATGGGAAAGAACTTAGCCAGAAAGTTCATAGAGCAGAGTGCCCACGTAGTGTTCTTATCCTTTGTCGCGTAGAACCACTGCTTTGCTCTCCCCAATAGTGAGAATGGGAAAAGGTGAAGTAGTGTGGCGTCTCTGGGAACATCTAATAAAGTAAATGTGCTGCAAATCTCTAGGAAGTGTTGGAGATGAGCACTTGCATCTTCGTGCGGCTTCCCACAAAACTAGTTGGCTTGTACCATGTTGATGAGCCCTGGCTTGAGCTCAAAGTTCTTGTCGATGGCCGCGGCAGGTCCAGTGCGGATGTTGTCCGTAGTGGGAGCTGAGAACTCACAGATCGTCTTGTTCGCCATGGCTGCGAACTCTGTTGACAAATTCCGGATGAAACTTCGGCGGTCTTCTGGATTGGATGAAGTGTTGCGTCGAAGTGTTGACTTCTTGAGCTTGGCTCTTGCCTTTCTGATTAATGCTTCGGGGTTGTGAACAAAATTTTCTAGAAGATGTCCTCTATTCATACATCACCCTGCAAAACAATAAGAATGGAAAAATACAGGGGTAAATCTGTATGGGAGAATTGATGATCTCAATCACTTAATGATGCGAATGATGACTCAAATTCCGTATTCATTCCTTGTTAGTAAATCAACCTTCCCCGGCAACGGCGCCAAAAATGCTTGTTGGGCATTCTTAACGTCATTACCAAAAGTAGACTTAGTTTTCTAATTCTGATAACGGCGCCAAAAATGCCGAACCTATCCCTCATGCCACTTAAGCCAAGTTGTCATCCCCAGCATGACATGAGAGACGCGGTATTGAAATATGCATCTGCTCTTCTAAATAAATAATAAATAAGATCTGCAAGCGCACAGATTAATACCGATGTAGCATTTTAACCGGGAAGTATTCCAGGTATCGTTATTTATATTTTTACCACTGGGAAGGGATTACTAACATCAATGTTGATTATGGAATGGAATATAGGAATGAGTATCAATCATTGCATGTATAAGTGAGAGCATTCATCTATCTCTTGCATACAGGGGTAAGTGTCACATAAAATATGGATAAATTATGAATGGTGACAAAGATAATTAATCTAATCAGCTAGCCACATATAATAATGATAAGCACCTCAACAGATATTCTAGCAAGTCATTAGCATGGTATTAGGATGAACTACAAGGATATTTCCTAAGTTATTCTTAACTATAAAGTCTAGCATATCATAGTTAGTGCAAGTACACTTGGCAATCATTGCGAGAAAGGACTACGCCCATGCATAGTGATATTATCAAAGAAGATGAGAAACATAGCAATCACTCCCCCGTAATAATGTTGCTCTGCCTGCCTTACACATGGGAGGGGGACTATATAAGAACCAACGAAGCTGTCACCATCGCGGACCACCCCACGATCCGGCATATAAGGTGCAATCGCAAATAAATATGGTCTAAGCACCACGCCTACACAATATTTATCATTTACCCATGGATCCGATGGATAAATGCTATACGATCCTAAACATGTATATAATTCCAATCTAACTAAGCCAAGTGTATAACTACGATAAACTAAGAACAATATAATCGCAAACATAAACAAGTAGAGCATAGTCATAATCAATATATTGAAATAGAACAAAGTTGTATTCATAATATTGAAGAACAAAGATGAACAATGAAGAACAGTAAAGGAATTACCAAGAATCCTCTTGACAGATCCGGAAACCAATCGAAGATTGACTCCTTCTAGTTCTAATCCTATGTAGCTATGCTATACTAGAGATCTAGTTGATGTGGTGGCTCTAGGGCTTGATCAGAGACTCTCCTCCTGAGATTAGGGTTTGAAGAATGAGAATGAGGGAGTGCCTCCTCCAGGGGCCAGGGGTCCTGCTTATATAGCCCCCTCAAGTGAACGTGGGCCGTCGGATCAAACCGACATTAATCGCACGGTTTTCCTTGATCCCTTTGGTCGGTGGAGCATAATCCGCGAGACGGAGCTTGATTGGCTCTCAGGCCAGGGCAGGCGCCCTAGGGAGCAGGGCGGGCGCCCTGCCTCCGGGCCCGTTCGGCCTCCCGTTCGATCTCGTAGCTTCTGGAGTCTTCTAGATGATAGAAAATCGGTGAACACGTTATTATCTCTATGTAAACCCGACGTGTGGGCCTTTCCTCCGTATTTTCTGATAACCCCCTGCAGAAACAGACAAACACCAAAACTCGTGGAATTCTGTCAGATAAAACCCTAAGTCTAGGTGTTGGTTGCATTTGGATCCTTTTCTTTATTTATTTGATAACTATATTTGGTACTTAAGGATCGTCAACACCGCCGTGAACGGGCTCGCCGCCGGTGACCCATCGCCGTGGCACTGTAGCCAGCCGTTTTCCCCCCTTCTCTCTTCCCCCTCTTCTAATCTCAGCCCTCCATCGTGGGATCGACGGCTCAGGAGTAGCCGTACCCCTTCGTTTGTAATTTTGCTTAAGAGCCCCCCTATTTCGTTAGAATCCCACCCGCAGTCCTCAGACGAATTTTAAAATCAGATTTTTTTTTCTTTTCAGATTTAATTTATTAGAGTCCACTTATTTACAAGTTTGCCACTATATTTAAATGCTTATAAAATGCACAGTTTAACTCCGATTTAACCCATTCAAATTGCGTTAGGTTCGTCTTCTTGAGCTCTACGTAGTAGAACCTTTGTCAAGTAGTTTTGGGAATATTTACATTGGGGTTATAATTAATTAATTATTTCTCTATAGAAAATATTTAGAAAATCATAACTTCCACGTTTTAATTCCGATTTCCGTGAACTTTACGTCTGTGTGATCGTAGTGACGTGTAGAATAGTTCTATTTTACTTTTCACATCCTTTTTCTATTGATTGGTGTACTGTTCTAATCCTATCTCTGTTTGCTTCGTGCATGATTGCTCGGGTATGCTTGTGTGGTGATGTTTCCCCGAGTATAGACGGTGAGCAGTACCTTGGTGAGCAAGGGCAGTGCTTTGAAGACCAGCCGTGCCAGCAGGATTTCGATAATCACGGCAAGTATAGTTTGGGACTGTCCTTGATTACCTATTCACCAAATACAATATAATTCATATGCATGTGTCCTTTTGTTACCTATTAAGGATGACTTAGTGTTGATTATCAAACACCTTGATGACCTTGGGATATGTGCATTTGGGTAGTTCTTGTTAGCGCCAATATTACGACCATGATCTTGTAACATGAATGAAGGAATATGCAACAACATTAAAATATGCTTTTAATTACTGTTAAAAGGGGGCTATTGTATCTGTCTACTTTCCAGATGCTCTAGTTTTCTCTCCATAAGGACTTATCTGTAAGTGATCACCGGGATTTACAGTACAGCTGTGAGGGCTACATGGCTCTGGCTTTAGTTGCTTTGGGGACCTTTTCTAGCTTGTTAGAGGTTACCTTAATTGGCGTAAGAATGGCTCGACGAGCTGAGTATAGTGCGGCTTCTATCCACATGTGTGCAGGCTGCGTGTTATGCGCCATCTGGAAGAGGGGCTCTATATTCCCTTGCCGAGTGAATCTAATGGCCCTAACTCGTTAGACGAACCCTAGAGTAGCTTTATATGAATTTACGATGTTTGGGCCTTGCAAACCTTCTCATCAGTAAATCATGACTCACAGTGAACGTGTACACCTCTGCGCAGAGTTTAAAACTGGTATACTAGCCGTGCCCACGGATACGGGTGGCCTTGGGGATTCTTATGGAATAGATGATCACTATTGGTTACTGATTAATTTATGTTGTCATGTACTATTCTTTATTCTTGTTCACAATTGATCATGTGGTCATGGGATTTATGCTACCTTGAAGCTAATAAATGCTAATCCTGTTTCACACTTAAAAGCCAAATGCAGTTTAACCAGTGTCAGCTTTTTGAGCCTCATGAACCCCTTACTATACTTGTTGAGTACGACATGTACTCACCCTTGCTATTTCACAACACCACAGGTTGGGCACCATATTAGGAATGGAATGACGATTATCGCTATGAGTATTAGGCTTGTTGTCTGCCACTCGACATGTCCCTGTTATGGAGCTTCCGCGATAGAGTCATATTAGTTATTACATTTTTATGTAAGGCTATAAGCTGTTTATGTTGCTTTATGTAATAAACATGGTCATGATGCTATAATAATTTGTCATCTTATGTGTGCGACCGTTTCCTGGGGCGCACATAAGGTTTTCATACATCCTATTTGTTCCTTCAAAATATGGGTGTGACATTAAGCAATCAACCATTAAGATGATTTAATTACTCTTAAAAGGGGGCTAGAGCATGTGTATTATTTTTGATGCTCTAGTTACTCTTCATAAGGACTTATCTGTACGTGATCATCCGGGACATACAGTACAGCTATGAGGGCTATATGGCTTTGGCTTTAGTTGCTTAAAGGACCTTTTCTAGCTTGTTAGTGGTTACCTTAAATGGCGTAAGAACGGCTTGCCACGTTGGGTGTAGGGCGAGCCCCTGGCCTAGTGTGTATAGGCTGCGGTTGTTGTGCCACTGGGAAGGGGGGTTCTAATCTGCCTGCCGAGTGAATCTAATGGCCCTAACTTGTTAGACGAACTTTTAAGTGGCTTTATATGATTTCCGGTGTATTGGGCCTAGCTAACTCATGCATTTGGAAGTCATGACTCATAGTGAAAGTGTACACCTCTGCGCAGAGTTAAAAACTGGTATACTAGCCGTACTCACGGATACGAGCGGCCTTGGAACATTTACAGATAGATGATCACCATTGCTATATCATGTTTACTTATTGTTGATATTATGCTAATGTTAATGTTATTCATTATTCTTAGTTACAATTGATCATTTGTTCACTATTGGGAATTGGTTCATCTTGATGCTACACAATTGCTAAATATATGATGACTAAAAGCTAAACGCAGTCAAACAGTGTCTAGCCTTTTGAGCCTCATGAACCCTGTGTTATATTTGTTGAGTTCGACATGGACTCACCCTTGCTATTTCCACCATAACAGATGAAGATTATGAGGAAGATTATCATAATGAGTACTAGTCTTGGTGTCAACCAGTCAACCGTGTCCCTGTGTGGAGTTTCCGCTGGAGATTTACTATTAGTTATTATTATTTACAGTTTAAGACTATGTTTAACTATTTATTCGCTATGTAATAAGCACTGTGATGATACTATGTAATTTGTCTACTTATGTGTGCGATCATGTCCTGGGGCGCACATGAGTACTTTATGCATCCTATTTTTGTCCTTAAAAATGAGTGTGACAAGGTACCATTACCATCCTTTCTAAGTACAATAGTATCATCAATTGAAATAGGCTTAGAATTATTACCTAGGGGACATTAATTTGCCATGTGTCCCCTTTCCCAGCATGAGTAGCAATTTCTCTTGGTTAGAGACCTCTCTTCCTTGCTCTTGTATTGCTTCTCATTGCCTTGCCTCTCATGAGTTGCTTGAACCTTCTTCTCAAGTTTGGTAGAACACTTTGAGGCAAAGTGTCTCGTATCTCCACACTAGAAGCACTTGATGTGAGCATACACCTTCTTCTCATTGTTAGTCTTGCTCATCATCTTGGCACCTTCATCTAGCATTGAATGCCTTGCTCTTCCACCCATTTTTGTTTTCTTCTTCTTCCTCATCAATTCACCACCATCTTCATGGTTGATATTGATTTGCTCTTGGGGTGTCTTTTCTTGCTCAACTTGTGGCTTTGGTTGAGGCTCCACTAATTACTTCACTAATAGATATCTTAGTGTCACCATGTGACATGAAGCAATGTGCTGTTGCAGAGCTTGAAGAGACATCACTCCCATAGCCCGAGCATTAATCATCATCATCACCATCAAGAGTGCATGAAGTATTATCATCAATCGCATCACTCGTGGCATCATCATCAACCTTGTCAAGTGATCTTGTGGTAGTCTCATCATCATCATCATCACTTGACCATGAGGTGGAGCAATCTTTCACAATCACCAAATTGTGGTCATGCTCAACACACTCACGCGCCTCCACCTTGGGCTCATCCTCCTTGAACTTGCCATCATCCCATGTGGAGGAGTCACCGAAGGTGTGCTTGATTGATTCCCACACTCATGGGCAGTTCCTTTGTGGTTCACCTTGTAAAATAACTCAAAGCTCAAAGCATCCATTAGAAATAAATAAGCATCAGAATCAAGTTCAAAGAGAAACTTTTGAGCTTTGGTTAGATTTTTATGGTCCAAGACATAGGTGAGACCACTTGTGACAACCAACCAAAACTTAAGTCCCTTTGCACGAAAATGATCAAGCATATGGTGTTTCCACTGTGCAAAGTGTGTGCCACAAAAAATGTGTGTCATACTCATCTATCCCACTAGACGCCATTCTCTCGGGGTCGGTGAAGACAACAAATAAGAGACCAAGCTCTAATACCACTTGTAGGGTCAAGATGGTGGACCAGAGGGGGTGAATAGTGCTTTCTAAAACTTAATCGCGCCGGCTAACTGAAAGGTTGTTGACGGTTCTTAACCATCAATTTTATATGTCAACAAAGAGTCAAAAGAAGGGTTAAAATGAGCTACACAATAGACTTAGGGGTTTTTACTGACAATGTAACACCCGAAAAATTGCTTATTTGGAAATAGAGCTAAAATGATTTAATTATGTATTTTTGTGCTCATGAAAACATAGGAAAATAAAAATTTTCATTAAATTAAAATTCATCTTAGGATGTAGCAACATTGTTGTGCATACATGCTGATGCATTTGTGTTTTTGTATTGTTTGGTTTTGACCAAAGATCAAAATGAATTTAAGTTGTTTTTTTTAAAATGCGTTTGGATCGATTTTCCTTCTCTGATATACATATATTATTTTTCTACAATCAAATTTCTTGTCTCTCAGCTCAAGTTTCATTGGGAGCTTCTTAAAATATTTTCTTTATAACCCAAATCACTCCTTTCAGTTTCTTATCCATCAATCAATCTCTACAAACTTCTCGGGAATTTTTCTGACTTTTTCTGTAGCTTGTTTCCACTTGTCTGTGAGAATAGTCTAATTTTTAGATGCTCCAAAATATCTTATCATGAGCTCCAAATACTTTATTTGGGTTCCTCATGTTCCATAATGTCTTTGGAAATTTTTCGCGAATTTTCGGAGCTCTCGGAGTATTTTTCGCGGCTTAAATAATGATTCTGGACTTTTCTGAAATTATTTTATCTAGAAAATAATTAATTTCGAAAATAATAAATCTCTCATTTTTCCCAACGCTCAAAGACCGTGTGCAATAATGCTAATAAATCTCAAAGGCCCATACATTTATTTACTAATGGGTTTAAATGATTTCTTAGGTCTATTAGCGGAGGTGGATGGTGCAACGTCAATTAGCATCATATCGCTAGTTGACATGGAGGTGGAGAGTTTTCTTCCCTATATATATGTACCTATCCCACGGACAAAGCACACCAAAAACTACCGTAGAGGAGCTCCTAGTTTAGGAAATCTCTCATGTAGTTAATTATATTTTCTCCTCCTTCTCTTGCCACCGTCCAACGAAGCTACCAGGCTGCTTGCTTGTGAGCATACGTTCTACTCCGAGAAGAAGAAGATGTATTTACTTGAATTCCACTGTCTAGATCACATTAAAAACCAGATTTTGATTTATTTTTAAAATTAAAAGTCTAGGTATTTACAAAACTGTCACTATCTTGTTTAGGCCATATCTTCTACGTTTTAACTACGATTTGATCCGTTCAAATTGCGTTAGGTTCGTATTTGTGAGATCTACATGTTGGTAGTGCTGTACAGTACGTACAAAACTACGGACTAGCATTTGCTGGTCACGAAGAATAAAGACGTGGACACTCATCTCTCACGTTGGCCTCTCTTATACTGTACAAGTACTCCTACTACTAGAGTTTTTTGGCGTGAACACACCCTCGACGAGTACTACGGTATCTGTGATTCTATGGTCTGTACTGTTCCTATGATAAGACTAGGGCCTTGTTGATCACTACTCGAATAAATATTAAATAACATATATTACCACAATTAATTCTTATATTATCAGAGTACAACATCGATACACAGCCTGCACAGATTATTACTATTTGGCACAGGCCACAAGATTACACATCTGATAATCGATCCATACTCATACGCACAATCAATTACACTAACAAACAGTGGCTGCTTAATTGCCTGCAGGAACTACGTATTAGTATTAATGTTTTCTTTATCAAAATCTCTAGAATTTCATAGTTTAGATCTAACTTGATTAATAACTGTGCAACTAGATTTATAAATAAAATATTATTGATTTCTCCTTTAGTTTTCTAAATTTAAATGTAATTTAGCCTAAGTCACTTTTGAATATCTATAAAAAGTATTTTATTCTATCTATATGATTTCATATAGTTAAAACAAATGAGACCTATAATTTTTCGTTTTATACAACTAAATCTTTCGGTAGATGTATCTTTTCAACCATAGCTTCGATTAGCGTGCTTTTCGCACCTGTGTGTTCGTAGCAACGCGTAGAACATCTTTAAAACCTTTTCACACGTTGTTTCATATGTTTGGTGTACTGTTCTAATTTATTTCTATTATTTTCTTCGTGTATGATTGAATGGACGCTTGTGTGGTGCTTTTATGATCTTGTCTAGTCGGTGAGCTATACGTGGTAATCAAGAAGCAGTTCATTGAGGTTTGGACTTGAAGAAGGATCTAAGTTAAGACAAGTATAGCATGAGATCATCCTTGTTTTCTATTCACCTTTAATATACTTAATTCATGTGCATGTGTCTACCTTGTTACCCCTAATGATATCCTAGCTTTTGTATCTTGTATCTTGACACCGGTGGAATATTGCATTGGGTAGTATTTATGCTAGTGCTCAAGATAAATAACCATGATCTGTAACTTGACTAATGGTATATGCAATAAACGTTTAAAAGATGCTTTATAGAAACATGGCTCAAGGGGGCTAGAGCATTGGGACGTTTTTATGGTGCTCTAGTTTCTCTCCATAAGGACTCATCTGTAAGCGAACATCTGAGACTCTGTGAGGGCTATATGGCTCTGACTTTAGTCAAGTATGAGGACCTTTTCTAGCTTGTTAGTGGTAACCTTCATGGCGTAAGAATGGCTTGACGAATCGGGTATAGCGCGGCCTCTGTCCTTATGTGTATAGGCTGTGCGTCATTGTGCCATTTGGAAGGAGGGCTCTACATCTGTTTGCCGAGTGAATCTAATGGCCCTAACTTGTTAGACGAAACTTTGAAAGACTTCATAGTGAACCCTGCCGACCTTCCTTGGTAGTGGGTCAAGAGGTTGATCACCTCGGGCGAAAGGGTAAATCACGACTCACAGTGAAAGTGTACAACCTCTGCAGAGTGTAAAACTGGTATATCAGCCATGCTCACGGTCACGAGTGGCCTTGGATCCTTACATAATAAATATGATGAACACTGATGATAATGATAATATTGATGATATTGATGCTCACTAATGATTATTGTTTCTTGCTATATGTTATTCACGTTTACATGATCATGAGGTTATTTGGGCTTATGGTAACTTGTTGCTACTCAAATACTAAAAGATGACTCACTAAAAGCTATTGCAATAAACCCGTGTCAAACCTTTTGAACTTCATGAACCCCATGATATATTTGCTGAGTTCGACATGGACTCACTCTTGCTATTTCTCACACCTCAGGATAGTGTCTGGAGTTTTTAGGCTTGTGATCAACCAGTCAATTTGTTCCTGGAGTGAAGTTTACACCTGGTGTTCGGAGTTGTCTTTCCCCTGTGTTGCTCTCTAAGGTATATTTTATACTATTGCGTTATGTTTATTAAGCATTTGTCTCTTGATATTACACGTATCTGCGGCTATATGTGAGATTTGACTTCTTTATTTCACATATGGTATATGTCTGCTTTTGTCCTTAAAACTGGGTGTGACAGAGTGGTATCAAAGCAATGCTGACTGTAGGATGCAAGCCTAGTAGAAACTGGTCGTTATAAGGTCTAAGAGTTGCCACTAAAATCCTTGTTCTATAGACCTTGGTATTTTTTTCTATACTATATCCTTACCTTGTTATTCATCTCCACCTTGTTGCTTATTTAAAAAAAATCT
The DNA here is from genome assembly GCA_022457205.1 of Saccharum spontaneum. Taxonomy (NCBI): domain Eukaryota; kingdom Viridiplantae; phylum Streptophyta; class Magnoliopsida; order Poales; family Poaceae; genus Saccharum; species Saccharum spontaneum. The sequence goes on from CM039606.1 coordinate 16,214,440, forward strand.
TATGCTCATCCTATTCCTTGATTTGATATTGTTTTAGAATCTCATCTTACCACCTTCTTGTGATATTGAAAGAGAAATATTAGGATCTTTGCCTTTAACATGGAGAAAACGATAGCATCGCAAGTTGAGTCAATGTTGAATTTTGCTCCTATTTTGCCTTGTTGAATTGTCATTATTCCTATGCTTGTTTTGGATCTTTGTAGTGATTTGTAATGATCTTGTGGATTTGTCCATAGTTTCATTTAGTTTATAGGCCTATGGTATAAGGATTAATGAAATAAATAGATGATTGGTTTTGTTGTTTCTGCCTTATCCTGTCTTTTCGGAGCAGTCTGTCTTCTTCAGCTTATACCTCTGTTCTTGGATGACCACAAATCATGGAAATTTTGTGGACAATAGTAGACTTCAACATGTTTCTCTGACCGTAAGAATCACCCTCATAGCTATTCTGGTTTGGGAGTTATGAAAATCACAAAATGATGAATCTGTGCTGTCTGAAACCTGGAACAGAATCTGTTATGTGCTATTTTCGACCAAGTTAATTGCATAATCTGGGAAAGTGTTCTATAAGTAAGTGGTAGAGAATTTGATAAGATTTCCAATGGTATAAGGTGCAACCTAATTGGATTAACAGAACTGGAGATATGGATGTTTTACTGTGCTGCTGTTTTTCTGCTCGCGAGGAATTTCAGATTATTTGTTCTTGCCTATGCGCATGAGTTTCTCTTGGATATCAGAAAATCTTTATGATGGTTAATTCACTCGAAAGAAGATGCCAGCTATCCTTTGTTGTTCCCCTAGTTTATCTTTTCTTAAGGGGGTAGCCGAGTTAAAGAAGTTGCAAGTTGTAGGATTCAAACATTCCAGTGCTTCACTTGGAAGAATTGGTTATCCCCACGGTGGAGAAGTCACTATCAAGTGCAGACATCTTTTCTTAGGATTGATGACTAGTTGAATCGTTTACATGGAGCTCGGGTAATCATCAGGATTGGTCTTCAATTCGAGCTATCATCAGTTGGGAGTTCAACCTTCAACATACCCAAGGTAAATTGGCATGGATAACATAGGAGGCGATGTTGGAAATCTATAGTTGGTTCTATAGAGACTTAGGAAACCTCATCACTGCTACACCAGGCATGGCTAGTAAAGGAAACTTTTGGTATGGATAGGTTTATCTCTAACGGTGGAATTATGGAGAAGAACACAAGAATTGATGCGCTGAGTTGGAACTCATCCAAGGATGCAGGTATGACTCAGAGTTTCCTTGGAATAATAAGATTCTATCAGAGTTTTATTGGAGGCATTATAAAAATGGGCATGAGAATTTCCTCTATAATGCATCTGATCAAGACTTGGGATATGATGTGCTCTATGCAAAAAGAGTAGTAGCTTATGCATTAAGTCAACTAAGTAAGTTGGACCACCTGACACATGATATGGAGATATCCAGTGTGGAACATGAGATACTATCTTCTTGGATATAAGAGAGATATCTACATGGAACATAAGAGTCTAGAAGGCATTTACACTAAGTTGGGGTTGAGTTCGTGACATTATCATTGGATTTGAGTTGATTACGAAATGGAAGGTTCTATCACTTGGAGAAGCAAAGTAAGAGTCATTACCAATACCCTTAGCAAAGGAGAATTTTGCTAAGAAGATTCATACGACACCATGGACTAAGCATCGTTTTTAAGTGTTGCACAACTTAACCTAAGCATAAATAGTCATATGCTTTCAAAGTTGGTGGTAGAACCTACTTTAGACAAAGAAAGTAAGAAGGCTTCATTGGGAGGTGAATGTATGAAGTAGGAGGTTGGATAGTATGGATTAGAAAAGAATATAGCCGAACATGATGAGAGTTATTGCATTGTAGTTTGAATCAGTGGGGACAAGAGTTTATCATACAAGTGACAGCAAGGCGGTCTTTATGAGAAGTGTAAAGAGTGTTGATGTGAAGAGCAAGCTAGCACCCCACCGCAACGGTTCATTTAAGGTTGCTAACCAGGAAAACGAGGAGTGGCCTGACAGTTGAAAGTTACCTGAGAATTGGTTTAGAGTTACCTCCGGGCTGTGAGGAATACCCGTCAAAATCTTGGAAATATTGAGCCAGTTACTGGACTAAGATTATCAAGGTATGTAGAAACAATGGAGTGGCACTAAGATGATGAGGCTGCTTGATCAAGTGAAGAAGATCTATAGTCTGAGTTCTCATATCTCTTTGATTAACTTCACCCAAATCTCGGGACGAGATTCATCTTAAGGGGGGTAGAATTGTAACACCCGAAAAATTGCTTATTTGAAAATAGAGCTAAAATGATTTAATTATGTATTTTTGTGCTCATGAAAACATAGGAAAATAAAAATTTTCGTTAAATTACAATTCATCTTAGGATGTAGCAACATTGTTGTGCATACATGGTGATGCATTTGTGTTTTTGTATTGTTTGGTTTTGACCAAAGATCAAAATGAATTCAAGTTGTTTTTTTTAAAATGCGTTTAGGTCGATTTTTCCTCTCTGATATACATATATCATTTTTCTACAATCAAATTCCTTGTCTCTCAGCTCAAGTTTCACTAGGAGCTTCTTAAAATATTTTCTTTGTAACCCAAATCACTCCTTTCAGTTTCTTGTCCATCAATCAATCTCTACAAACTTCTCGGGAATTTTTCTGACTTTTTCTTTAGCTTGTTTCCACTTGTCTGTAAGCATAGTCTAATTTTTAGATGCTCCAAAATATCTTATCATGAGCTCCAAATACTTTATTTGGGTTCCTCATGTTCCATAATGTCTCTGAGAATTTTTCATGAATTTTCGAAGCTTTCGGAGTATTTTTCGCGGCTTAAATAATAATTCTGGACTTTTCTGGAATTATTTTATCCATGAAAATAATTAATTCCGAAAATAATAAATCTCTCATTTTTCCCAATGCTCAAAGCCCGTGTGCAATAATCCTAATAAATCTCAAAGGCCCATACATTTATTTACTAATGGGTTTAAATGATTACTTAGGCCTATTAGTGGAGGTGGATGGTACAACGTCAATTAGCACCATATCGCTAGTTGACATGGAGGTAGAGAGTTTTCCTCCCTATATATATATGTACCCATCCCATAGGCAAAGCATACCAAAAACTACCGTAGAGAAGCCTCTAGTTTGGGAAATCTCTTGTGTAGTAAATTATATTTTCTCCTCCTTCTCTTGCCGCCGTCCGACGAAGCCACCAGGCTGCTTGCTTGTGAGCATACGTTCTACTCCGAGAAGAAGAAGATGTATTTACTTGAATTCCACTGTCTAGATCACATTAAAAACTAGATTTTGATTTATTTTCGAAATTAAAAGTCTAGGTATTTACAAAACTGTCACTATCTTGTTTAGGCCATATCTTCTACGTTTTAACTCTGATTTGATCCGTTCAAATTGCGTTAGGTTCGTATTTGCGAGCTCTGCATGTTGGTAGTACTGTAAAGTACGTACAAAACTACAGACTAGCGTTTGCTGGTCACGAAGAATAAAGACATGGACACTCGTCTCTCACGTTGGCCTCTCTTGTATTGTACAAGTACTCCTACCACTAGAGTTTCTGTGGCGTGAACACACCCTTGGCGAGTACTACGATATCTGTGATTCTATGGTCTGTACTGTTCCTGTGATAAGACTAGGGCCTTGTTGATTACTACTCGAATAAATATTGAATAGCATATATTACCATAATTAATTCTTATATTATCAGAGTACAACATCGATACATAGCCTGCACAGATTATTACTGTTTGGCACAGGCCACAGGATTACACATTCGATAATCGATCGATACTCATACGCACAATCAATTACACTAACAAACAGTGGCTGCTTAATTGCCTGCAGGAACGTATTAGTATTAATGTTTTCTTTATCAAAATCTCTAGAATTTCATAGTTTAGATCTAACTTGATTAATAACTGTGCAACTAGATTTATAAATAAAATATTATTGATTTCTCCTTTAGTTTTCTAAATTTAAATGTAATTTAGCCTAAGTCACTTTTGAATATCTATAAAAAGTATTTTATTCTATATATATGATTTCATATAGTTAAAACAAATGAGACCTATAATTTTCCGTTTTATACAACAAAATCTTTCGGTAGATGTATCTTTTCAACCATAGCTTCGATTAGCGTGCTTTTCGTGCCTGTGTGTTCGTAGCAACGCGTAGAACATCTTTAAAACCTTTTCACACGTTGTTTCATATGTTTGGTGTACTGTTCTAATTTATTTCTATTGTTTGCTTCGTGTATGATTGAATGGACGCTTGTGTGGTGTTTTTATGATCTTGTCTAGTCGGTGAGCTATACGTGGTAATCAAGAAGCAGTTCATTGAGGTTTGGACTTGAAGAAGGATCTAAGTTAAGGCAAGTATAGCATGGGATCATCCTTGTTTCCTATTCACCTTTAATATACTTAATTCATGTGCATGTGTCTACCTTGTTACCCCTAATGATATCCTAGCTTTTGTATCTTGTATCTTGACACCGGTGGAATATTGCATTGGGTAGTATTTATGCTAGTGCTCAAGATAAATAACCATGATCTGTAACTTGACTAATGGTATATGCAATAAACGTTTAAAAGATGCTTTATAGAAACATGGCTCAAGGGGGCTAGAGCATTGGGATGTTTTTATGGTGCTCTAGTTTCTCTCCATAAGGACTCATCTGTAAGCAAACATTCGGGACTTACAGTACCACTGTGAGGGCTATATGGCTCTGACTTTAGTCAAATATGAGGACCTTTTCTAGCTTGTTAGTGGTAACCTTCATGGCGTAAGAATGGCTTGACGAATCGGGTATAGTGCGGCCTCTGTCCTTTTGTGTATAGGCTGCGCGTCATTGTGCCATTTGGAAGGGGGCTCTACATCTATTTGCCGAGTGAATCTAATGGCCCTAACTTGTTAGATGAACCTTTGAAAGACTTCATAGTGAACCCTGCCGACCTTCCTTGGTAGTGGGTCAAGAGGCTGATCACCTCGGGTGAAAGGGTAAATCACGACTCACAGTGAAAGTGTACAACCTCTGCAGAGTGTAAAACTGGTACATCAGCCGTGCTCACGGTCACGAGTGGCCTTGGATCCTTACAGAATAAATATGATGAACACTGATGATAATGATAATATTGATGATATTGATGCTCACTAATTATTATTGTTTCTTGCTATACGTTATTCATGTTTACATGATCATGAGGTTATTTGGGCTTATGGTAACTTGTTGCTACTCAAATGCTAACAGATGACTCACTAAAAGCTATTGCAATAAACCCGTGTCAAACCTTTTGAGCTTCATGAACCCTATGATATATTTGCTGAGTTCGACATGGACTCACTCTTGCTATTTCTCACACCTCAGGATAGTGTCTGGAGTTTTTAGGCTTGTGATCAACCAGTCAATTTGTTCCTGGAGTGAAGTCTACACCCGGTGTTCGGAGTTACCTTTTCTGTTGTGTTGCTCTCTAAGGTATATTTTATACTATTGCGTTATGTTTATTAAGCATTTGTCTCTTGATATTACACGTATCTGCGGCTATATGTGAGATTTGACTTCTTTATTTCACATATGGTATATGTCTGGTTTTGTCCTTAAAACTGGGTGTGACAGACAATTTTCATGAGTTTTGGTGAATGTCTATTTCTGCAAGGGGTCACCAGGAAACAACCAAAAGAGACCCACAAGTCAGATTTACATAGAGAGAAATCGACCCCACTATAAAAAAGAATAATCTAGAAGACTCGTGAAGGCGACCCTACGAAGGAGGAGGCCAACTGCCCTGACAGGTGGGCGCCCGCCCCCACCTCATGGGCGGCCGCCCAGGCCACGGAGCTAATCCGGCGTGACCTCGCGGATCTTGCCTCCACCGCCTTTGAGGATGAATAATAATCGTAGATCAAGGTCGGTTTGATTCGAGGGTTGTGGTGCTTCCTAGAGGGCTATATAAGCAAGGCCCCTGACCCAAGGAGAAACTCAAAATTCATTAGCAATTCAGTAGAGGGAGCCATCAGTAGAGCTAGGGTTTATAGAGAGTTCTCTCCACCAGAGAATTAGAATAGCTACTCCAATTCTTCAAGTTCTACATAGGTTTAGACTAGATAGAGGAAGAGTCAGGCGATTGTGCTCAGGATTCAGATCTTCGTAATCAAAGTATTGGTACTATTTTGTATCTTTGCTCTACGACTTTATTCTAAATATCATTATGTTTCTATTTATTATGTTCCTAGTTTTCTCTAGTAATGCATTTGATATGGTTATGATTGATAATGAGTTTATGTATAAGTTTGTAAAGCGCTTAGCTTTCTTTGCGAGGGAGTTAAGTGGTAGATCACATGTAAGCATGGTGCTTAGATGCTATTTACCTACAAATGTATCCTATTGGTTGGGTCATGTGGTAGTTCGTGGAAGTGACAGTTTTGTTGAGTATTACATAGTCCACCCCCCATTGATAGGACAGGTAGAATCGAAGTTACGTAGGAAGTCTTGCTATGTTCTGGCTTTCTTCAGTAATATTCCTTATACATAGATGAAGAGTTTTTATGCTATATATGATTGTGTGTTTGCTAAAGTAGATGAATGACTTAATATATTAGAACTACCTAGAATTCGATCTCTTGAACTAATCAGACGTCAACCTACCTTTATGATGAGCAGTCTATCTCTAATCTCTGCGTGATTTATCCCTTATGCTTTATAATTCATTATATTTATTTATCCCTTATGGCTTACCCCCTGCCAAAGTAAGTGATTGTGTGATCGATTTCTCATAAGTAGTCGTATGTTGCAAATCTATCTTGAGTTTAAGTCCTTAGTTCTTTCCTTAGAGCTAAATATAAATTAATGATACCTGGAATATTTCCTGGTGAGGTGCTACGATGGTATTTTATCTGTACGCTTGCAGATCGTATACTTATTCTAAGAGGAGCAGTTCTATACCAAACACTTCTGGCGCCATGCTAGGGATGAGAACTTAGCGGGAGTGGTGTTAGAAGTGTCAACAAGCATTTCTGGCGTCGTTGCTGGGGAAGGAATAAACTTTTGATAAAAATTGCAAAAATAGATGCTTAGGAAATGAGAAATCATAACAAGGCACCTCTACTTTGGTAGGTTCACCCCTGTTGTTTTTTATGTCTATATTTTATACAGGGTATTAGCAGGATTGATTCTGATTCACTCAACTCTACATCATCAGAATCGGATCAATCGAGGAAGGAGCTCGTCACCAATTCCTGAAGCTATGGCTGCAAGAACCCTGCGTGAATTCTCTGCTCCCGGAGTTGAGAATATCCGCACAGGTCTAGCACTGGAAATAGAAAATCTTGAGTTTGAGCTCAAGCCAAGCCTCGTCACTATGGTGCAAGCTACCCAATTCAATGGAAAGGTACACGAAGACGCAAGTGGACATCTGCAGAATTTTCTTGAGATTGGAAGCACTATCGCCATGGAAGGAATTAGTCAAGATATCATACTACTTTGCCTCTTTTCGTTCTCACTAGTGGGAAGAGCGAAGCAGTGGTTTTATGCCAATAAAGAAGACATCAACACATGGGCGAAATGTTCGAAGGCCTTTCTAGAAAGATTCTTCCTAATAGGCAAGACCAATGCCTTAAGAGGAAAGATTACCAATTTTAAACAGTAGAAGATAGAAACCATTTCAGAAGTGTGGGAACATTTACAAGGATATATTTCATATTGTCCTCTTCACGGAATAGAAGAATGGTTACTCATGCAAGGCTTTTATCATGGATTAACTCAGAAAGCACGTGAGCACCTAGATGCAACTGCGGAAGGATCATTTTTGTCGCTTATAGTTGGGAAAGCCAAAACACTTATGGAGAAGATATCAGAAAATCAAGGCTGGTCCCAAGACCACACTCAACACTATCATCAAAGTGAAGAAACAGTTGAAGAAGTAAATGCACTGTCTACCAAGATGGATGACTTGCTCAGCTGGCTCGACCAGAGGGCCAAGTACAAGGAAGATCAGAGGGCGATTGAAGTAGCATATAAACAGGATACAAACTCCACATTCTAGAAGCCTCTGTATCAACCAAGTTGGAGACAGCAACAACAAAATCAAGGTTCCACTAGACAACCTACATTGAAGGATTTAGTCAAGCAACAAATCAGAATAAACAGTGAAATCAATGAAAAGCTTGCTGCTAATGACAAGATCCTAGAAGATATAAATATCAAGATGGATAATTTTTCATCTGCCATTAATGATCAGCTCAAGTTTAACAAAAAAATAGAAGATAAGTTAGCCCAACTAGCTGCTAATCCAGAGCAAGTAAGAGCTATTACTACAAGAGGACGGAGATCCACTAAGGATCCTCCTTATCCAAAAGGAGCAAGAAGGGCACTAGTAGTACCACCAGTGGCAGAAGAAGCAAACAACAATGAAGTTGACCAAGAAGTACAACCTCAAGACATATTACAAGATCAAGAGATGAGACATAATTTCCATGATACAAACTACATACCATTTTCTCGCAGAATTAGCAGACCACAACCACCATCAGATGAGCAGTTTGGTAAGTTCGTGGAGGTCATTCAGAAACTATATGTCAACATACCTCTACTGGACACCATACAAGTTCCTACATACGCCAAGTACATCAGAGATATTTTGAACAAGAAGAGAACACTACCATCCACTGAGGTGATCAAGCTAACAGAAGAATGTTGTGCGGCCATCCTCAATAAATTACCAGAGAAGAAGAAAGATACAGGATGCCCCACTATTGATTGCTCGATCAGAAATCAATATTTCAACAATACACTATGTGACCTTAGAGCAAGTGTTAGTGTGATGCCCGCAGCGGTCTATCACAAGCTTGATCACTCAGCACTCGAACCAACATCAATGTGCTTATAGTTAGCAGATCAATCGGTTCGATATCCGTTGGGCATTACCGAGAACATTCCAGTCATGATACGAGAATTCTTCGTTCTAGTAGACTTTGTGGTACTGGATATGCACCCAGACTCAAAAGTGTCACTCATCCTTAGGAGACCCTTTTTGAGCACCGCCAATGCACACATTGATGTCGGAAAAGGAGAAATCAAGTTCACCATAAATGGACAAGAAGAACAATTCGCACTCAAGTCAAAACAAGAACTAAATTCCTCTGCGAAGATGGTAGATCAAGACAAGATAGAAGAGTTACCAGAGTCATCATCTTTGGGATCGTCAGAAAAATAAATAATTTGAAAGGTCCAGTTCGGAGGACTTTAAAATTCGAACCCTTGCTGGAAGGTGACTCGGTATTTATCCATATTTAATTTTTCATCCCGCATAATTTTTCTTGAGCATATTTATGTTCATAGCATTGCATTATAAAAATCCTAGCCCCATGTAAATAATTTTTACGGTGTGTAAAAACTCGTTAAAAATATTTACTGTGCTGGTATAAAAATATTTACTTCATATATTTTAAGTATTTTAGTTTTACTCTTTAATTCCCTACATTTCTTTTTATCTATGGTGCATTGTGGACCCACCATCTTGGGACCCATATGTCATACACTCCACCTCACATACATCACATCACATTATTTCATCCACTTCACTCACCTCCACCATTTTCTCTTTTCCACCGCCAAATCCACCACCACATAACTTTTTTGGTGCTTACTCACAAAGCAAGAGGAGGTGGGAAAAATTTCAGCCAAGAAGGGGTAGGAAGTGGGGCGGCCGCCCCCACCACTTGGGCGCCCACCTAGCCTCCTCCTCCTCTATAAAAAACCTCTCTCCCATTGCTTCTATGCACCACCCACATTCAGAATTTTAAGTTCACAACCTACTCTCGAATTCCAGTTTTCTGCAAGAGTAAAGAGTAGAAAGAGAGAAGAGAGGAGTAAAGAGAGTGATCTTGAGTTTTAGAGCAGGAGAAGGGAAGGGTTTAGTACTGTCTTAATCATTCTATAATTAATGGAGATGTTGCCCAACTAGAGTTAGAGCAAATTAAAATTTAAGTGGAGTTTCTGTTAGAAACCAACTAAAAATAATCTCTTGGACGACTAACCTCTGGTCTGCTGACTCTAGACAGCTAACCAACTAACCCTTTCTCTAACTTTCTCCACGAGTTTAGTCTTTGTCAGTTTTGCAGGATGAGTGGATTGAAGAAATTTGCCAAGGGAGCTGTAGGGGTAGTCAAGAGCATTGGAACCAGGAGATTGACATGAGCACCATCAAGAGCTGGCTCCGACATGAGTGTCAACCCTCCTGCTGCTCCTACACCTGCTTTCTCCATCACCTGCACCAAAGATCCTTCGCAAGCCAGGTCAGCTTAGACTGAGAGACTCTCATCAGAAAGAAGTATACAAGAAGATCAAAGACAAGGAGTTCACCCACACGCTAGCATTCGACCTCGCACTACTCCAAGAAGCAGGCTCAACCAGTGAATGCTCGAGCACCTCGGAGGATCACCTCTGAAAGAATCACACGTCGTCAAGAACCAGTTTGGCGTGGAGCTGACCCTGGCTAAGAATAGCCAGCTCATGCTAGCTATGATAGTTGGATGGATCACAACTATCAGGTGATAAACCTGTGGGAGTATCCTCCAACTCATCAGCCACATAAGGGCTATGAGCAACCACCTCCGCCAACACAACCATTTGATCCCCATGGAGAGGGAACTTCATCAAGGGGTGGAAGGCACTCATTTGACCCCTATGGAGCAGGAACATCATCAGGTGGAGCACGAGAAGAGTTTGAGTGCGGACGTAGATCTAACGCTGCTGGGTTCCATTACACCCACAGCAGTACTATCAAGAGAACATGGCATTTCACCAGCGCACCGACAACGCCCTCCAAACACTCATAGATGGCCAAGCCTACAACACTCGGATGTGGGAGGCGTAGCACCAGTGGAACCGCAACACCACCCAGACCTTAACAAGCATTCAAGAGGGACGAGAACAGAATGCTAGGACTATGGAAGAAATATTGGGGTACCTTAACATGGACTGAATGACGACGGCAAGATCTAGCTTGGGGCAGGACCCCCCACTACCCAAGGTAAGTTTTCTTTTCCTTTGCAATTTCCCTTTCTGCAATCTCTTTTTGTTTATTTTTCATGCATTTAAAAAAATCAGCAAAACCTGAAAAAACAAAATAAAGATTTACTATTTTAGGTGTGCTTGTTTTAGTTTGTTCTAAAAACATGAAAATCAAATAAAAAGAGTGTGTTTAAAAGTGTGCTTTTTAATTATGTTGTTTTAATTTTGTTAATAAGTTTATAGACTTGAAGAATGCATGATGGAAATGATGAACAGTTGCTCTGTTGTAATTCTTTTCAAGTATCTAGTTTTGAACCTCAAATTCTCCCAAGGATTGGATTAAACTATTAACACACGAATTTACTCTACACTTTAAACATGTGGGAGCATATGTTTAAACTAAGTCTAGGTAATTGATGGACATGATATGATATAGTCTGAGCTACTATCTATCTTATTCCTAGTGACACTAAATTCTGGAGCTTTGTTTTGAAAACTTAAAATGCCTCATGATGAGTTCCTTATATAACTAAGTGTTAAATTCCTACCACAGCCATACATATGTCACACCCAAAATTTTCTATTTTGGGTTGTGCATGAAAATACTAAATAAAATAAATAATTTCAATATTTGAATAAATTTATTAGATAAGTTAAGTTGCTATAATTTAAATATAGAAAATTGTGGTTTTAAACCTTTTCATATTAATTTTATAATGTGGTGTTTGTGTGATGCTTGTCTTTGGTGTTGGTGGGTGTTATTATTTTTTAAAATACCATAGGATGACGTTTACTTCTCATTGGAAAATTTTTTGGCATTTTCTGGATTTAAAATTTCAATTTCCGTGAGCTTAATCTTTTTTCTTGATCTCTTCATCAATCTTTTCATGAGTCCAAACTCATTTGGTTGAGTTCCTTATCTCCCCAAGAGTCTCCAGGATTTTTCCCGTGATTTTTCTGAGCTCCGGGCTATTTTTCGCGGCCAAAAAGGTAATTCTAGATTTTCTAGAATTATTTTATTCACAGAATTAAAATAATCCCGAAATTAAGAAATTCCGAAAAGTTTTCAAACCCTACGACTATATATATGCCGGCGTAGCCCTCGACGTCCTAGTTTCAGAAGTACAACCCTTATCGCGAGCCACCGCTTGTCACTCCCTCCACCTCTCGCCGAAGTTCTGCATCTACAGCTTGCGTTCCGGCGAACTTCCGACGAGCTTTTTCGGCCAAACCGTCGCATCCCGACGCCAACCACCACCACAAAGAGACAGCCCTCGTCGTTCTATACACCGTGGTATATCCGTTTGCGCGAATCCATCACTGTTTCATTGAATTCCCATCTCATCTTGTTTCTCTCCGGCGAGGTACCACCATAGCTGACCGGAGCTCCTTCAAGCTCAAGGTAGAAGATGATATTATTTACAGTTTTACCATTAAACTTGTTTTGAGCATAAAATCTTCGTTTTAACTCCGATTTGACCCGTTCAAGTTCCGTTAGATTCGTATTTGCGAGCTTTACATGTTAGTGTAGCTGTACAGTAGGTTTGGAAAGTTTAATTTTCGAGTTTATATTAAAGTAATTATTTATCTATAGGGAATCTTAGAAAATTCATAACTTTCACGTTTTGAATCCGAATTTCGTGATCTTTACGTCTATGTGATCGTAGTAACGTGTAGGAGAGTTTTACAAACTTTTTATACTGTTTTGCTATTGTTGGTGTACTGTTTTAATTATGTCTCTTTGTTTGCTTCGTGTATGATTGCTCGGATGATTGTGTGTTGATGCTTGGTGATCGAGTATAGACGGTGAGCAGTTTCTTGACGATCGGGAGTATTATTTTGAGCCAGACCAGCAGTATCATGAGGAAAGCTTTGATCAAGGCAAGTATAACATGGGATCATCCTGGTTACCTATTCACTGAAATTATCATACATATGTATGTGTTCTCCTTGACAACCATAGAGATTATAACTTAGTTTTTGATATCTTGATTCCTTGTCAACCTTGGGTGTGCATTTGGGTAGCTATTGCTAGCGCTTAATTATGAACAATGATCTCGTAATTTGATTAATGGATTAAGCGACCAACCATTAAGATGATTTTATTACTGTTGAAAGGGGGCTAGAGCAAAGGGTTATATTGTTGCTCTAGTTACTCTCCGTAAGGACTTACCTGTAAGTGATAACCGAGATTTACAGTACAGCTGTGAGGGCTATATGGCTCTGGCTCTAGTTGTTCAAGAGACCTTTTCTAGCTTGTTAGAGGTTACCTTAAATGGCGTAAGAATGGCTTGCCACGTTGGGTGTAGGGCGAGCCCCTGTCCTTAGTGTGTATAGGCTGCGAGTTGTTGTGCCACTGGGAAGGGGGTTCTACATCTGCCTGCCAAGTGAATCTAATGGCCCTAACTTGTTAGACGAACTTTTGAATGGCTTTATATGGTTTTCAGTGTTTTGGGAGTAATTAACCCATGCATTTGGAAATCATGACTCACAGTGAAAGTGTACACCTCTGCGCAGAGTTTAATAAACTAGTATACTAGCCGTGCCCACGGACACGGGCGGCCTTGGGGATTCTTACAGAATAGTTGATCACCATTGTTATATCATGCTTAATTATTGTTGTTACTATTATGCTCATGTTAATGCTATTCATTATTCTTATTACAATTGATCATTGGTTCGTTAATGGGTTTTGGATTACCTTGATGCTACTCAATTGCTAATTATATGATGATTAAAAGCTAAACGCGGTCAAACAGTGTCTAGCCTTTTGAGCCTCATGAACCCTGTGTTATACTTGTTGAGTTCGACATGGACTCACTCTTGCTATTTCCCCCACACTCAAGTGTGTAGTAAGATGCTACTCGGAAGAAGGACAAAGGTGTAGTGGAGTTTCCAGAAGACTAGTAGAAGTGCTAGGCATATGTTACCCCCAGTCAGCCGTCCCTGAGAAGAATGGAGCCTGAAGTTTAGTCACCGTTCCGTGATACTCTGATGTAAGTGTTAATATAGCTATGTATACGTTATATAATAACATTGTTTCTGATACTTTTTCATTCTGGCATATGTGTGGACTTCCTGGGCACACGTATGATTAGCCTGGTTTTGTTCTTTAGAAAACCGGGTGTGACAACATATTAGAATAGGAAACCCTCACATATTTACTGCTTGTAATTGTGTTGAGTTTGGTCAAGCTGTGTTGACCCCTAAGGGCTTGTCATGTAGTTAAAATCAAGATTCACTTGCACACATTATGCACCCTTGCTACTTCTACCCTGGAAGTATGCACCACCATATATTTGTCCCATTTAGATCCACCAAAAATGTTCTACTCTTACACTGAGAGCGAACACCAAAAATATTCCCCATAGGATGCCCTTTTTCTACTAGCCAAATACCACTATAAATGCTCCAAGTTTTTATCATCATTCCTCCCATATCAATATTTCTGTGTAAGAGACTTGCTGCTGAAAAAAAAGAACAAGAGAAAGAAAAGCAAAAGAAAGATTGGACCCTTGTCCCAATAAGAAATATATATATATATGCAGCCCAAGTTCTCATTTATTCTTCAAAGTTTAAAAAGAGAGAAGTTATTTTCAAGTATGGAGCATTGTAGAATTAGACTTTCACCTCTTTCTTTCTACCTCATTTATTCCCCATCATTTTAGCCACCATATCAAACCACACATGCACATCTTGATTTGATTGTATGACAAGTTTCTCCGGATCCATGGTTTGACTGAGCAACATATGCATTGCAAGTATGTACGAGCTATCTCGACACCTATGAGCTCCACATAAGCCTTATTAGTTATAGGGTGAGAGAGAGAAGGCACATCAAAGATTTGCCTTGAGCCAAAAATACTACATATTTCGAGAGGAGAGGCAAGGCATAAACTATTTTGATGCCTTAGTAAGGATCCACAAATACCACATATAGAGAGACTTGTGAGAGTCATATTTAAGGAACTTTGAGTTTTATTTGCAAATATTTATGAAAACTCCAGGACAGAGGTGGAACAAAGATCATGAGACATAGCGCTTGACTTAATTGTTCTGTCTTTCAATTACTCAAGACCCAAGTGTAGGTAAAAGCCCCATGGTTGAAGAAACATGAGTAAGTTTGAAAGTCAGTGCAGTTCACTCTAGTCTGGAAGAAGAATTCTTGTTTGAATGCATGTGTACTTTTAAAGTGTGAACGCATTGCAACAACTCTTGATCCATCTTAGGTTTAGTTGTTTGCTCAGGGACGAGCAAAAGGTAAGCTTGGGGGAGTTTGTTGACGGTTCTTAACCATCAATTTTATATGTCAACAAAGAGTCAAAAGAAGGGTTAAAACGAGCTACACCATAGACTGAGGGGTTTTTACTGACAATTTCCATGAGTTTTGGTTAATGCCTATTTCTGCAGGGGGTTATCAGGAAATAACCAAAAGAGACCCACAAGTCAGATTTATATAGAGAGAAATCGACCCCACTATAAAAAAGAATAATCTAGAAGACTCGTGAAGGCGACCCTGCGAAGGAGGAGGCCAACTGGCCTGACCCAATAAAGCCTCATTAAAGAGACATAAATCTCTAAACCCAAGCCCTCCATTAGCTTTAGGCCGAGTGAATTTTTTTCCCCGGCTATCCAGTGAGTCTTTCTCTTACCAGCCATCTCCCCACAAGAATCTCCGGATACATCTCTCATTGATTTACATAATGTTGATGGGATCTTGAACACGCTCATTGTATAGACCGGAAGGGATTGTGCCACTGACTTGATAAGAATATATCTCCCTCCTATCGACAAATATCTTTCCTCCCACCCAGGCATTGCATCTCTTAGTCATTCTTTCAGATATGGCCTGAAATTTGTCCACCTTCAGTCGCCATTCCGGCATAGGCAAACCAAGATACTTGGCTTCAAAAGTAATATTGTGGATTGGTAGGCTTTCCATTATCGTTTCCATCACATCCAGACTCCGTTTACTATTAAACAGTATGGAAAATTTATTTTGTTGTCCAGTGCCCTTGTAGTACCCGACAAGACACTGCCACCGCTTGTGTCCCATTAGCTCGGAAGAATGGCAGGGTTTGGTTGGTCCAGACTTGTCTGCATTCGGCTGATTTCAGCAGGTCTGCCTAGCTAGAACCTGCCTAGAACCTACCGATTTTAGTCCTGCCTACACCTGCCGAACACGCCCAATAGCAAGCTATCATCTGCAACCAACAGGTGGGACACAACCAGCGCCCTTCTGCACACTTGTAAGCCATCTACACGTTCTCCAGATATCTCCATCTGCAACACTTAGGCTAGACCCTCAGCAACAAATAGGAATAAATAAGGTGACTGTTGACAACCAAAAATGTCCATTTTGTGAAGTTGTCAATGTGTAACAGACTTTACCATTGTGTTCCTCTCATCGAGACGGTTAAAAAACATATATGGAACGTCTAATTCGGAGTCTGGATGAAGGAGTTATGCCCCTCGAAAGATGCTCTGCTGTCGGGACTCCTGACTCGAGTCGTGACTTCCGACGGCCGGGACTGCTGACCTGAGTTGGGACTTCCGACATATGTCAGGACTTCCGATGGCTAGGACTGCTGACCCGAATCAGGACTTCCGACGGTCGGGACTACTGACCCGAGTCGGGACTTCCGGCATACCTAATAAAAAGGGTTATTCGGATCTGACCTTCTGGATTTCGATCCGAACTGTTCTAAATTCGTGGGAAACTTGGAAAATAAGGCTTGTAGAGGTTTCCTACTAGGATAAGACCACCCCCTCTATATATATGAGTGGATCATGGCCGATTGAGTTCCCATCTATCCAATCGACAAAACAACAACAAAAACTCCTATCTTACCCTTATTTTCTCCTCTCAACCCTCTACCCTACTGTTCGGCAAGCCTCTCCATGAAATTTGTTAGCATCCTAGGCGGCCTTTCTGGTCCTAGGAGATCCTCCACGTGCTTCTCCCTGACGGATCCTTCTGGCAGTGGTTTGGGGTCGTTTCGGCCGAGAACAAGCTCTACATTGGCCCTATCGATCCCAAGATCGGTTACGCCGCTTACGCTTCGTCTCTTGCTGCGTTGCAGGTCTTGTGAGACCTCTTGGGCATCCAAGGCCCTTGCTGGTGTGTTGGCTTGGAGCGATCTTCAATGTCAACATACTTTTTGGCGACTCCGCTGGGGAAACCAAGGTGAAAGTTGAAGTTTCCGTCAACCAGTGACATGGGATCAGATGGTGATGCTGCAAAGAACTCGAGCAATGTTCATAGCAACAACATTATCAAGCCCAAGTCTGTTGAGGAGCTCTCCAAAGAATAGCAAGCGCAGTTGCAAGCCAAAATTGCCGATCTCACGAACGCCTTCTTGGGGGGATGTTCCAAAGATCAGCATAATGATGTTACGCAATTCAAAGAGCCAAGCGTTGCTGATTTCATGGCTTTCACATCATCGGCACATGAGGTAAATCCTAATGATTCCATTAAGTTTGATGATGGTCCAATTTCACAAGCCGAAGTTGCTAAGTTGGTTTTAGATCAACAAGTTTCATTAACACAAAAATTGCAAGAATCACGTGAAGCACTTGAGGCTAGAATAAATAAATTAGAAGGTAAAACAAGCGATTCAGATCAATCGGGTGTCTTGCCACCACCTGAATTTGGTATGCCCCAAGGTTTCTTTAAGAATCAATCTTTTGTTAGTGAGGCTAGTAAATTAAAATCGGTTTCTTCGGCTTCTTTAGCTGATAAAACCGGTCATGTTGGAACAAGTGCAACAGGTGGTGTTCAACAATCGGCTCAACATTACGAACCGATTATAGAACATCGAGAGCTTTGGATGGCAATAATATTTTGCCAAACCCACCAAAGCCTCCTAGCAGGAATCCTATGCAAGAGAATATTCAGAATTCTCCTTCTACCGATTTTAACGATGTGTTAAATCGGTTTAAGGATGATTTTACCAAGTCTCTTGAGGAAAGTCTAGGTATTCACCTTAAAACTGCTAGAAACATGTACACCAAGCCGTACCCTTCAGCAATTGATTATATGCAAAATCCTGATGGCTGGAAGGTACCAGATTTTCAGAAGTTCAATGGTAGTCGTAATAAAACAACAATGGAACATGTTAGTATGTATCTTACTCAATTAGGAGAAGCTAGTGCTCTTGATTACATGAAAATTCGTAATTTTCCTTTATCTTTAACTGGCACTGCTTTTGCTTGGTTTACTTCTTTACCACCATTATGCATTAATTCTTGGGCTGAATTAGAAGAGAAATTTCATAGTCATTTTTACACTGGAACCCAAGAAACTAGATTGTCACATCTTACTTCTGTTAAGCAAATGCGTGATGAAACTGTTGTAGAATTCTTTAGCAGAGTTAGTGAAATTAAAAACAAGTGCTTTCATTTGAGTATTTCAAAAAGAGATCTTATTGACATATGCTTTAATGGTTTACATTCTAGAATTAGAGAAAAGTTAGAGAATGTGCAATTTACTAGTTTCAATCACCTTATCGAGAGGGCCGTTTTTTGGGAATCACGCCTTAAAGAGTCTCATGATATATATAAGACACATTACACATGCTTTTAGTACTTATTCGGATGGTTTGGATGATGAAAATCAAGAATGCATGGCCGCTGAAATTAGATCGCGAGCAGAGAATAAAATGGTTACATGTCCGTCTCTCAAGCTGATTCATAAGAATCGGGGTGAAGAGATAAAGTTTACTTTTAATTTCTCTAAATGCGACCGAATCTTTGATGAATTGTTAAAATTCGGTTACATTAGAATCAATTACACATTGCCTTCGTTTGATGAGTTAAAGAAAAGAGTTTATTACGAATATCATAATTCTTTTTCTCATGCCACTAATGATTGCAATGTTTTCCGTCGGTAGGTCCAATCGGCTCTTAATGAGGGACGATTGAGTCTTTCTGATATGCAAGTTGATAAGGTCCCTTTTCCAATGCATGCAATTGAAGCAGGACCACCCACTGTTTTGATTCGTCCCGAGCAAGCCGATAAAAATCAAGGCAAGAATGTGCTTATCGGCGAACCACGTGTAGCACCGAATATCGAAACGAATTTAGGGCGCAAGGTGGTGCTAGAGAAGGACGATGAAGGCAAGAACAAATTAAAGATCACCGCTGGATCAACATAGTATTTGGGAAGGCAACGGTGGTATGAAACGGTGGCGGCACAGCAGAGGCCAGCTAGGCCAACTGGAGTAGTCGGCCAGTCCGACTCCACTTAGCACCAGGGTGAGTCAGTTAAGCCAACTTAGGGTGTTGGCTTGGTTGACTCAGCCTCCCTCTCAGCCAAGTCGGCTGAGCTGACTGCCCTAGTCAGTTTAGCTGACTCCCCTGGTTCCAGCAGCCTCGGCTCCTCCGGCGTTCAAGTTTTGCGCACATTTGTTCCACACAGGCCGGATATTGATACCTGGAAGACTAATGAGAAGAAGAACTAAGGGAAATTTGTGCCGAAGCCGCCATGCACCTTTGATAGGCTTATGGCCAAATACAAGGAAGGAAATGCCGATCCCCAGAATCGGTCGTTAAAAAAAAAGAGAATCCACACCGCCTAAGCAAGAAGATAAGAAGAATAAGCAACTGGCAGTGATGCAACTAGTAGCTCAAATTCAAATGGTTGCTCCTCATGTATCTCATTGGGGACCCCCGATTCCACCTCCAGTCACACCACAATGGGGTCCTTATGGAATTTGAGTGCCATATCCTTCGCCTGCACCTATGCAAGGCCAGCAAAGAAAGAAAGAGCCTACTGGTCCAGTTCAAAAACCTTCTGTTTTTAGCCGATTGAACAATGGTTAATCGAGCTCTAGCAGTGTGAATCAAGGTCAGATGATAACATTCAAGAATCTGGCTTCACAAGGTTTAGAAAGGGCACCAATGCGACAAGTTTACGTGCCTAAGAAGGTTGAGGCTCCTGTTATTCCTTTGCCAAGAGTTAGGCCACAATCAGTCATCACAATCGGCTCTATGGAAGCTCCTATCATTAATCATGATGGGCCGATTATAATTGAAGAAACTCCAACACAAAAGCAAGGTGACATCCCTAAAAAAGTTGCTGGAGATAAGAAGAAGGAGCGCACCAAAATTGATTCCAAGTATCTACAACCTAAGTGGTGCCCACCGGGGTTGAATAAAACTCAACGGCGCAAGTTACAATGTGCTCGGCATAGGCAACAGGTGCGGGAGAAGCTTGCCAAGATGGAGGGTGAAGTGGTGAATTCTGAACAAGTCAAGAACCCTCTGGAAGATCGATGTGCCGCTGCTGCTGCTGCCAACCTGGCTAAGCCAGCCCCAGGGCTGGCTAAGCTGGCACACCCTGTTGTAGACACGGCTGAGCCGGCCTCAGAGGCAGCTAAGCCGGCCCCGTCTACTGCTGCTGCTCTAGAAGCTTCAGAATTGGCTAAGCCGACTTCAGAGTCGGCTGAGCTGACTCCCATTGTCCCGATGGCCTCTGAGGTGTCCTCCGATGACTTTGCTCATACTGTTGCTGCTATGGTTGGCATGGAGATTCCTGAGGTCCCGAAAGAAGAGATGGTTGACTATGAACCTACCTTGGAGAGGGAAGTCAATGTGGTTGTCTTGTCCGCCAATTATTTTATCGTCGAGGATGATTCAGCCGCTGTGGTTTTCAGCTTCCCCATAGAAGATGCTACATTCAAGAAGCCCGGAGATCCTGTTAACCATCTCAAGCCTTTGCATATCAAGGGCCATATCAATGGTGCTCCAGTTCATGGCATGTTGGTGGATAGCGGGGCAATTGTGAATGTGATGCCATATCCGCTTTACAAGAAGCTTGGTGGCACTAATGATGAACTGGTCAAGACCAATATGACCATCACCGGTGTAGGAGGCGGCACTCCCATCCCAGCCAGGGGAATTGCTAACATGGAACTCACTGTTGAAAGCAAAACCCTGGCTACTACATTCTTCGTGGCAGATGTGCAAGGTAGCTACAACTTAATACTTGGGCGGGATTGGATCCATGCCAATTGTTGTGTGTCATCTAGCTTGCACTAGTTTTTAATTCAGTGGGTGGGAGATGCTGTGGAGGTTGTGCATTCGGATTCATCAGCTGACGTTGCTACAGCCGATGCTCCCACGCTCGGGGGCATGATGCTTTTGGTTGCTTGTCTGATAAAGATCTTTCTAGCTATGAATTTATTAGTGCTACTAGGCAAGGGTTTGTTCCTATATCATTGAAACCGATTAATAATCGGTTCAATATCATCATGTAATCTTTTATTAATGGATTCTAATAAAGAATGGTTAAAACATCGTGTTGAGTAGTATCGGGCTAATAAGACCAATGCATGTGAAGCTATTGATGATTTTGATGAGCTCGATAAGTTGGGCCAAGGATTTACTTTGGCCAACCCTTTGGAGCAGGTTGATATTAGGGATGGCTCTGTGCCTCGACCGACATTTATAAATCAAAACTTGGAAACCGATTACAAATTTGAGCTAATCGTGCTTCTTAAGGAATATGTTGATTGTTTTGCATGAAATTATACAGAGATGCCTGGGATGAGCCGAGAGCTTGTTGAGCATCGGCTCCCCATGAAGGATGGATTCAAGCCATATAAGCAACACCCACGCCGATTTAATTCTACAATTTATGATTGGGTTAAAGAAGAGATTAATCGGCTCCTGCAAGCGGGGTTCATTCAGCCATGCAGGTATGCAGAGTGGGTCTCTAATATTGTGCCTGTTGAGAAGAAAGATTCTGGGAAGATCAGAGTTTGCATTGATTTTAGAGATCTGAATAGACCTACTCCGAAAGATGAATATCCTATGCCTATAGCCCATATGCTTATCAATGATGCTTCAGAACACCGGGTTATTAGCTTTCTTGATGGTAATGCCAATTATAATCAGATTTTCATGGCCGAGGAAGATATGTCAAAGATGGCCTTTATATGTCCTAGGTTTGTAGGTCTCTTTGAGTGGGTTGTGATGACATTTGGGCTAAAGAATGCAGGTGCTACTTATCAAAGAGCTATGAATTTGATTTTCCATGATCTAATTGGGGTGATTATGGAGGTTTATATTGATGATATTGTGATTAAATCGGCTACCCATAAATCTCATTTGGCCAATTTGCATCTTGCTTTTGAGAGGATGCGCCGTTATGGATTGAAGATGAATCCACTCAAATGTGCTTTTGGAGTATCGGCTGGAAAGTTTTTAGGCTTCATAATTGATGATAAAGGTCCTAAGAGGATAGAAAAGATCATGGGAGTTCAGGCACCTACATGCAAGAAAGACTTGTAAAAGTTCTTGGGAAAAGTGAACTACTTGAGGAGATTCATTGCTAACTTGTCTGGGAAGATTATTCCTTTTACCCCCATATTGAAACTGAAGGATGAATCTGAATTCACTTGGAGGGCAAAACAACAAGAGGCATTTGAGAAGATAAAGGAATATTGGTCAGAACCACCGGTTCTTCGTGCACCAAGGAGATGAGTTCCTTTCAAATTATATATTGCTGCCGAAGAGAAGATTATCGGGGCTGTTTTGACTCAAGAGGTCAAAGGTAAAGAATATGTAATCGATTATCTTGGTCCCGAGACAAGGTATGCCCATATAGAAAAATTGTGCTTATCACTGTACTATGCTTGTTCCAAGATGAGACATTATCTTTTGTCTAGTACATGTGTTGTTGCTTGCCAGGACGATGTGATAAAACACATGTTATATCGGCCAATTCTTCGTGGAAGGATAGGCAAATGGGTATACGCACTAATTGAATATGACTTGACCTATGAGCCATTGAAAGCTTTAAAAGGACAAGTCCTTGCTGATTTTATTGTTGAGCATGATATTGAATTGGATAATAAAATCAATTACCTTACTTTTACTCCCTGAAAATTGTATTTTGATGGATCGGCTTGCAAAGATGGCCAAGGTGTTGGTATTATGCTTATTTCCCCTAGTGGTGCTGAATTTGAGATGTCAAGCCGATTGGATTTCTATTGCACTAATAATCAAACCGAATATCAAGCTCTATTATTCGGATTGATTATGTTGCGCTCTATGGGAGTAAAGCATGTCGAAGCCTATGGTTGTCACACCCTAAAATTTTTAATTTTGGGTTATGCTTAGAAAACACTAAATAAAATAAATGATTTCAATATTTGAATAAATTTATTAGATAAGTTAAGTTGCTGCTAATTTAAATATAGAAAATTATGGTTTCAAACTTTTTCATATTAATTTGATAATGTGGTGTTTGTGTGATGCTTGTCTTTGGTGTTGGTGAGTGCTATTATTTTCAAAATACCATAGGACGACGTTTACTTCTCACCGGAAAACTTTTTGGTATTTTCTGGATTTAAAATGTCAATTTCTGTGAGTTTAATCTTTTTCCTTGATCTCTTCATCAATCTTTTCATGAGCCCAAACCTATTTAGTTGAGTTCCTTATCTTTCCAAGAGTCTCCAGGATTTTTCCCGTGATCTTTCTGAGCTCCGAGCTATTTTTCGCGGCTTAAAAGATAATTTTAGATTTTCTGGAATTATTTTTATTCATGGAATTAAAATAATCCCAAAATTAAGAAATTCCGAAAAGTTTCCAAACCCTACAACTATATATATATGCCGGCGTAGCCCTCGACGCCCAGGTTTCAGAAGTACAAGCCTTATCGCCAGCCGCCGCTCGTAGCTCCCTCTATCCCTCGCCGAAATTCTTCATCTACAGCTTGCGTTCCGGCGAACTCTCCGATGAGCTTTTCCGGCCAAACCGTCGCGTCTCGACGCCAGCCACCACCACCAAGAGGCAGCCCTCGTCGATCTCTACACTGTGGTATATCCGTTTGCACGAATTCATCGTCGTTTCATCGAGTTCCCATCTCATCTTTCTTCTCTCCGGCGAGGTTTCACCATGGCTGACCGAGCTCCTCCAAGCCCAAGGTAGAAGATGATACTATTTACAGTTTTGCCACTAACCTTGTGTTGATCATAAAATCTCTGTTTTAACTCCGATTTGACTCGTTCAAGTTGCGTTAGATTTGTATTTGCGAGCTCTACATGTTAGTATAGCTGTACAGTAGGTTTGGAAAATTTAATTTTCGAGTTTATAGCTGTATAGCCCTCGTCCTATTCACTGAAATTATCATACATATGCATGTATCCTCCTTGACAACCATAGAGATTATAACTTAGCTATTGATATCTTGTTTCCTTGTCACCTATGGATTGTGCATTTGGGTAGCTATTGCTAGTGCTTAATTATGAACAATGATCTTGTAATCTGACTAATGGATTAAGCAACCAACCATTAAGATGATTTTACTACTGTTAAAAGGGGGCTAGAGCAAGGGGTTATATTGTTGCTCTGGTTTCTCTTCGTAAGGACTTACCTGTAAGTGATAACCGGGATTGACAGTACAGCTGTGAGGGCTATATGGCTCTGGCTCTAGTTGTTCAAGAGACCTTTTCTAGCTTGTTAGTGGGTACCTTAATTGGCGTAAGAATGGCTTTGCCATGTTGGGTGTAGGACAACCTCTAGTCTATGAGTATAGCCGAGAAGGAATTGTGCTATTTGAAAAGGGGGGTTCCTACATCTGCCTGCTGAGTGAATCTAATGGCCCTAACTTGTTAGACGAACTTTTGAATAGCTTTATATGGTCTCTGATGTTTTGGGCCTTGCAAACCCATGCATTTAGAAATCATGATTCACAGTGAAAGTGTACATCTCTGCGCAGAGTTTAATAAACTGGTATACTAGCCGTGCTCACGGACACGAGCGGCCTTGGGGATTCTTATAGGATAGTTGATCACCAATGTTATACCATGTTTAATTATTGTTATTATTATGCTCATGTTAATGCTATTCATTATCCTTATTATAATTGATCATTGGTTCATTAATGGGATTTGGAATACCTTGATGCTACTCAATTGCTAATTATATGATGATTAAAAGCTAAACGCAGTCAAACAGTGTCTAGCCTTTTGTGCCTCATGAACACTGTGTTATACTTGTTGAGTTCAACATGGACTCACTCTTGCTATTTCCATCACACCTTAGTGTGTAGTGAGGTGCTGCTCAAAAGAAGGATAAAGAGGTAGTGGAGTTTCCAGAAGTCTTTCAGAAGTGTTTAGCATACGGAGCCACCAGTCAGCTGTCCCTGAGAAGAATGGAGCCTGAAGTTTAGTTACCGTTCCGCGATACTCTGATGTAAGTGTTAATATAGCTATGTATACGTTATATAATAACATTGTTTCTGATACTTTTTTCATTCTAACATATGTGTGGACTTCCTGGGCACACATATGATTAGCCTAGTTTTGTTCTTTAGAAAACTGGGTGTGACAATGGTGATTCCTTAGTGGTGCAGCAAGTTGCTAGAGAATTTCAATGCTTGGAAGGATCACTACATGCTTGTCTTGATACTTGCCTTGACATCATTGGTTCATTTGCCGAATTTCAAATTCGGCATGTTTCGAGGTATGAAAATGAAAAGGCCAACATGTTAGCTCAGCAAGCATCTAGCTATGACGTTGGTGGGCGTAATTTTCATATTCAAGAACAACCGATACATGAAGATTTATATT